>JANSTR010226030.1:0-14311 GCA_025434805.1 Antipathozoanthus remengesaui | reverse complement strand
CCCCCCCCCCCCCCCCCCCCCCCCCCCCCCCCCCCCCCCCAAGACCTGAACGTCCAATTGACGTTAAGCGGGACGGAGTCGATTTTCCGACGGCCACTTAATGATTGATCAATAAAAAAATACATTTTGTGGTATAGTGGGAGCAGACTGATAGATGAAACATGCCATGAATGATGGATGTTGTGTAAAAACATTTTCCCTTACTTGTTCAGTAATAAGTAACTGAAATAATTAATATTTCACAATATTAAAACTCAGAGCTATTCTTGTTTGATGTGTCATGTCTTTAATGGTTGTTGGTGGAAAGATCAAGAAGCAGTGAAGCGCGCGTGCATTTTCCCCGCTCAAACCAATCAAAGTCCCGCGCATTTTGCCGACCACAACGACACAGCTGCAAGCCCCAAGTGCTTTCAGTCAATTTTTACACTCACTTATTAAGGAGGACGATGTCCGGCGTCCACAACATTTCCGCTGGAACTTGAATCTTTGTAACACCACCATAATCAGCAGGATTCCATGTCAGAAGCGGATTGTTCCATTTCTGAATGAGAACAGTTCAAACATTCCATATGAAGCCATTAGGTGAATGGGCACGCAAGACAGTGTATTTCAACAGTAACCTTCAGTAAAATTTGAATTCATTTTGTTATCTTGGTGCAGTTTGTCAACAACAACAACATAAATATTTTATTTTGTATTAATTTACCTACATAGTTATAAGAAAAAGAATACAAAAGGAAAATGTTTTGAAATGTTGGTATTTCGCCAACTGTAAATGTAATAGCCAGAGGATAGATTATACAGTTGGTTTGATATTTTCATTTTGTTTTCTAAAGTCAGAGAAGACGGTTGCTAATTAATAATTTGTAAAGTATAAATACAGACGGCAATGATAATTAGTCATAGAGTAGAATAATAAACAACTTAAGTACAGTGAGATAAACAAGTAAAATATTTAAATACAGTATCATACAGTATGTTTCGGATGATAGTAAGCTTATGTACATGATAAACAATATATTGTGTAATAATAGTGGATCAGGAGTGGAATCGATCTGTTTGTAAATACCCGAACATATATTTACTAAGCTTTCCAGTACATCTGATACTGTCTTTCCACAAATTTTCTTGGGAAATGAAACATAATGGTAATATTAAATAATAAACTTTGTTTAAGCACAGTAATTCCGAAAGAAGGGAAAAAGGGGATGGGTTTGGGTGGAGAGGAGACCTGGGTCAGGGTTTAGCCTTGTTGTGTCCTCCATTTTTTAATCAGTCTTAATTATTTCAGAATTTGTTAATACTAATTATACCACTAGGCAAGACTAAAAAAATGGTATATATAATTATACATAGTTCTCTTTGAAATTAGAGCTGATAATCATTCCTTAGTTCAAAAGTAGCAGGCGCGTACGCTCTGAGCATTAATAAGTCCATAACTCATAAGTTAGCATCTACAAACCTCCCGAATCCATAATTGCGTTTTTATTGTTTGCTCTTTCTCATCCTGCAACAAGAAGAAACAGTATGGCCTAGCTAAATTAAATTTGAAATTCGTAATGTCTTCTTGTGTTGTCAACACCAGTTCTAGTCTGAAACTCAAATAAGTTTAAAATCCGTCTCAATATCCAGCAATGTGAAATTGTACTTTTAAGTTTAAAAACAATAGTCAATAAAAATACCTTAAGAATTATGTATAATGTCACATTATTGCACCGTTGCTTTAGTATCGAGAACAATGCTTCAAATTTTCACTCAGTTCCAGTAATAAGCTCTAACCTACAAAAATATTCTCCCAATACTTGAAATCCATCTTATCAGTACATCCACAAGAATTGAATATACCGTATTTCGTTGTAGTGGCAAAATAACAGCAAAATCCGGCAAAAGTGTTTATCATTTACCAACACGTTATTCATGTAATTATCAAGTTGCACGATTGTTTACTTTAGTACAAAAATTCATTTTCTTGTTGTTTCTAGTACATCCTCTCATTTGACAAAACTTTGACAAATTGCTTCCAGATAAGAGCACCACTTTAAAACGTTATGCGACGACAACTAGACTCACCGTTGTCCTACCAAGCAGTAATCAAAATAAACTAGCATAGTAAATTTTTTGGGAAAGTAACTATATTTTATGTATGAATATTTTAAACCTCTTCAGAGGTTTTGATATGAAAAACGTGAGGAGTCCAGATAGGGTTAATTAAAACTAAAAAAAATAAAGAGATCAAACTTCCATGCAATTAATGAATGGATTAAAGCTAAGGCTGATTTCTATATCTGGAGCCGTAAATCGTCTCAAACAGTTTGAAAAGGAGTGTTGGCGATAATAAACAAACTGTTAACATTGATATCTTTTCTAGATCTACCATAATAATCCCAGACGGTTTGAAACTTAACATAACGATATAAATATCTTCTTCTTCGGCTTGTAATCATCAGCGACACTGTCGTGTGGACAGTTTGTAGAAAGTACTTCTATTATCTCAAAAGGATTGCGATGGCTTCCAACCAATTTCGTAAACTGTTTGTGACAATTTAGGGGTATATGGAAAGTTGACCCTTGAAAATGGTGTCTCATACACAGTTGAACTGGTTGCTGCCGAGTGGAGAGAAACAGGAGTATATTCCAGTCGTAATTTAAACTCTGTGTTGGGATTTGGTTTGGTAGCTCTTGGAACATGGACCAGATCATCGTGAAAGTTCCGACTCGATGTACAGTAATCCACTAGCAGATGGCAGAATTCCCAATTCACAAACACTTTTGGTCGAACATTTTACAAGATTCAGTTTGCTGGATGTATTGTGTCGCAGAAGCGGAGTTGAAAACGCTATAAACATCTCACCTGATGGCACCGACTATTGATCAGCTTTCGTTAAAATCAACTAATAACCCGTATCATTACCATGACACATTTGATTGAAAAAGAAACGTGTGATTAAAGAAGAATGTTTGATAAAATTTTAGAAAATTATCACATGTTTTGATATTTTTCCTAATAGAAGAATGAATCCAACAATTTCCATAAAAAAAACTAAAGATCATTTACCAGAACATTTACTGGCAATGATGTATAGGTTGAACATATCAGCTAAACAGCTTGCTACAGTAAATTTCTACCTCTTCAATATGCTCCCTGACCTGGAAGGTGCTGCTAGTTCTAGGATTCATTTACAGATGTGTTTATAATTACAAAATTTAATTTACACTGCAGAAACAATGCACTAATATATACCGGGTTTAACGCTAGGAACAAGAACATGGAACCACAGTAATGTTGGCATTTGTTGGCTATAGCTAAAAGCCGACGAAACTTTTGACGCAACAAGTTATTATTCTGTGACCAGTGAAGCGTAGCAGCAACATGTTACGTTAAAAATAATTAGTTTGCATGGAACCACAGCAATGTGGACCTCTTGAAAATGTGTGCGCGCGAGAATTGCATGCTATCTTTATTTTAAAATTAATCAAGTTAAAACCGTGAATTACAAGGGTCAACTTTCCGCGTACTGAACAACATATTGTGGAAAATCGATCCCCGCGTAGCATGTCATCGGGAACGATTTTCTAAGTAACACCGGGTTTGGCAACTTGTTGCGAGTATTTGAATTGGCTTCGAAAGCTCGCAAGACAACACGGAAACTCATTGTTTCAAGTTGACCTGTCTAACATGACCTATAACCATTAACTGCCAACAATGTTCAGATAATAGCACTTATTGCGTTCATTTGAATGTACCACGCAAAAATTACCAACAAGTGCCTACAACTCTCAACATTGTCGGCCTACAATGTTGTAAACTGTTGCGCTCGTTTGTATGGGATTTAGTTTAGAACTCGAGGTACTTACAACTTTGGCTACACCCATCAGTTGTGCCTTGAACGTTACTAGAACTGGGGCATGCGCACTTGGGCTTGGTCTTACGTACTTCCGGTGTGGGAACCGGAAGATGTCTTTGATTAACCGTTCTTCATCTGTTAAATTGACAGCTATACCTTGGAAATACGAACATTACCAAACTTAATTTACAACGTTCATCATAAGGGAATGGCATAAATCACTTTGCCGAGCCAGATTAAGAATTGCGTTATACCATAATTAACTATGAACGGCCGCTAGGCGCGTAGCCAGCCAGTTTTTTTCTGGTAAGCCCGGATTCACAGGTTGACGACGCTTTAGCCGACCCAATAATTTTTTGAGTTTCGCACCACTCCCCCTGATGTTTTAAGAAAAATGAAGAAAACAAGTCCAGTAGAATGATTTCGAGGGACCATTTTGTCTGTCCTGTACCTTCATTTTCCGAAATGAAAGAAATTGGATGAAGAAAAGTGCTAGGGTTTCGGAAAACCGGTAAGTCCGGGCTTACCTAGCTTACAGGTAGCTACGCGCCTGACGGCAAAGAGGATGACTAAGGTTGACTCAAAACAAATGGCTTAACAGTCCCGTGAAGGGGTTATACAATAACACAAACAAAAACTCTGAAGAGCTGTGCATCATGTAAACACAAAATTGGATTTGTTTCCAGGAAGGGTGCAGTCTAATTCCTCAAACTCTGATTCTAATCCAGACCAAAAACGGCAAGTTGCTATACCATAACCTTCAGACAAAATAGCAAAATCCGTACTATATAAAAGAAATACTCTTTTATGACAGCAAAATTCTCCTAAAATTATAACCTTTTCCAGACTAAACAGCGAAAATTTATACCCTATTTCAGAACAAATTGGCCCGAAAACCATTAGATACCTTAAAGAGCTGCACATACCCATATATAGCCGATTAAAGGGAGTACCCAACTCCTTGTTTACATACTGTTTCCACTACATTCAAACAATTCATTTTAGCCGTCTTCAATTCAAACGAGAGCAACTTGATTCAGATATCGGTAATGAAAGTTATCACAGCAAGTTCCGATTACTCTTGTCGAAGGATTTTGTAAGAAATAGGTGAAGGCACAGCAAAGTCTTGGAACGAAATATATTTCACCATATAATTCATAAATATTTTAGGAAACTGAAACACAAAACTTTGATTCACCTGCCGTTGTTGACTCATGATCACATGAAGAATATTTTAAGTTTTCGTTTTAAATATTTGTCAAAATCTGCGGCAAAGTGTCCCTATACTAGCCTCTAGGCCTGTTCACCACATTTCAATTTATGATCGATCTTTTAGCAAGCAACACGCTATGTCACAACAAATCATCTCGATGAAGATTAATATTTATTCTTGAATCATTTACTGGCAGATGGTTAGTAGACATGCATATTTTTCTATTTTAGTTATCACTTTTTAACCTCGTTTCCAGACCACCGACGATACGATCACGTGCTCTTGGAGACACAAACCTGAGATAGTCTTCCACTGACAACTCAAATGTTCAGATCGGTGACAATCTGCACTCTTGTCTTTAACTTTAAAGTGCTACACATGGCCAAATAATCAGATAATCGCAGTTATACTCTAAGTAAATAGTTTTTTAAAAAAAACATAGAATGCGTCGGCGGGTGGGAAAAACGTTTAATAAAACGAAACAATTATCCACGTCGTAATGTTGGAAGAAATGACATTTTGGCCGTTAAGCGCAATAGCTAGGGGAGGGGGATAGGGCATCGAATGGATTCCCCAAGGTTTTTCCAACCTAAGAATTGAAGCTTTGAAGCAATCAAAATGAAACGTTCAGTACATGTAGTCCAATTACGGATGCGTCTTTTAACATTGATGGAATAACGTCATCATTTATAATTTATGCTAAATTTATTATGTAAATTAGAGTTGGAATAAGAAAACTATAATTGTAACTTTTTGACGAACTTTGTTCTGATTTCTTCTTTTCCACGGAATGGCGGAGGGGTTGGCGCAGCGGTTAGGATTTCTGCCTCCCAACCCAAAGGTCCCAGGTTCAATCCCCGGCGTGGTCGAGGGTTGAATATTTGTGCGATTTTCTTTCCCGCTACAGTTCACTCAGTTTTCCATCCTTCCGGGGTCGGTAAAATGGGTACCAGTATACATGGACCGATTTGAAGCGGCTACCTGATGTGCAGGCCTATATATGCTTCCGGTCCGCTGGGGGTAAAATGGGTACCAGTATACATGGACCGATTTGAAGCGGCTACCTGATGTGCAGACCTATATATGCTTCCGGTCCGCTGGGGGTAAAATGGGTACCAGTATACATGGACTGATTGAAGCGGTTGCCTGATGTGCCTATATATGCTTCCGGTCCGCTGGGGGTAAACTGATCATTGTAAAGCGCCTTTGAGCATCTTCATATGGAAAAGGTGCTATATAAACGTACCATTTTACTTCTTTACTTTACTTTACATCAGGTTTTACAAAAGAGTGATAAAGGTTTATTACGATATGCATGATATAACCATGTATGATATAACCATGCATGATATAACCATACACGATGCATGATACAATTTTAACTTGTTATTGTATACTCGCTTCTTAAAATTCTAGCGTCTAGCTCTATTGTCGATGTATTTTATAATTTCAGATTCTCCTATTCACTTTCCAAAGGAGTCCATGCATGTGCAATAACCAGGTGAGGTGACTATTGGTTTACACTTCCAGTACACATTCTGATTTAGAAGGAAGCGACTTGATTATTTCCAAAACTTCGCGCTCTGATGATGTTGGTATTCTGAAATCGGCAGAGTTTTTAGCTTGATAAGTATTACATATTTCTTTAACTTGGTTAGTTCAGGATCAGAACACTATTGCTCTCAATGATGTTGTCAGTGATTGGCACACGGTGCTCATTGAATAGATTCTATATCTCAGTCTTCCGGAGTGGAGTAGCTTGTTCCGTCCTTGTATTCAAGGAGAGTACACACTGCTTTGTTGTTTCATTTTGAGGGGAAAATGCGCTTTAAGGTCTTTTAGAGGGTTCATGAATTTGATTTTTAGTTGTTAATTTCATCAACAAGGGCTTCCTTTTTGGCTTTCTCTACAAGTCTTATTCACTTTGTTTCCTGCAGTCTTGAAGGTCTGTCCTTGGTCTCTACTTTTTTAGCTCCTTTTTATCCTGTCGCGCTCTTTGATTGTGGTAAGAATTCCATTTGAGATCCACGCTGGTTTCTTCACTATTACAGATTTGACTGGGGAGTGTAGACCAATCACTACAAGCACGAAGGACTCCCACGTGGAAAGCAATTCACCAAATTCATTGTCATAAACTTGTGTCATGGAATGCGATCTAAATAATTAATTAGTTTGTTAACCATACTCGATCTGAGTTTCTGTGCCTATGTAACTTAGAAAGTATTAACGCTATTCCTATGAAATTTGGAGAATTTGCTAAATCACTTAAAGCTAATTAGAATGCACTAAATTAATTAGGATTGGGACGTCATCATTACGTAATAATGACGATATATTTTCAAAAATAGTGTTTTGTCAACATTTTGTCAAATTTTGTTCAACGCTTAGAAATACTAGAGAAATCACTAGATTAAGATACTTGAGCAATAGATGAGACAATACAATTAGTTGTAACAGCGCTACATTTATTGTAATCGTAGAAAATTAAATAGCGAAAGGAGTGTGTGGGGAAGTGGGACAGCTAATGTTCGTTCTGATAAAATCTTATTATTTTTTGCAGTTGTTTCAAAAATAATAGGTTTAAAATTACTAATACATGAAAAAACAGAAGAGTTAAAAATAATTTTGACGATATCTTACTGGATTTTCCATTTTAGTTATTGTGCCAATTTTAGTGACATCACAACTCTCTTAACAAAGTATAAAAAACTCCCAAGAGTTGTAACTTTAACAAACTAAGAAACTAAGAAAACCAAAAAATAATAAAATTACTCGAAAAATACCAAATATTCAACCCCATTCAAATTCCCTAATAAATTGTAGGAAACGTCCAAAAATTTGGAAGGGATACCATAATCTTCTAGTAGTTACATCACTTTAAAGTTGGCGCAGGCATGCCGCCCCCGTCCCCCACAGTTCGAATAGGATATATGTAATAGAAAAGAAATATTTTTTGTTTCGCTTTAAATTTACATTTTTATGCCTACCAAAACAGTAGAATTAGTGATTACTGAGACTAATATTGGTGATGATACACTCGGTACACAATTACATATGTTCAGGATGAGTGTAGCAATGAGGACCCCATTCCTAACCCATAATGTTTAAATTATGCGTGATACATATACATTATTATTATTATTATTATTATTATTATTATTATTATTATTATTATTATTACTATTATCATTATTATTATCATTATTATTACTATTATTATATTATTAACTACTTATTAACCGAGAGTGAGGTCGTTACTGGAAATATCAAACTGAGGCCATGCTGTATTCACCGTGCGAAAACGAGGCGAAGTTTGATATTTTTCGTAAAGACCGAACGTTCGAAGTTAATAAGTATTTTATTATATGGCCTTTATCTGAAAACACCGTGCGAGAGGACATTCTTTACTTTGCACGTCCGGTATGCGCGAGCGTGGGCCTTTTTAAATAATAAATCCGGGAAATGCAGACCTTTCAAGAACCAATCACAGCGCGCTTACTATCGTGGTCGTATATTTAAAATATTTATAGTATTAACCAAGCAGGTGAATAGCACTTTTCGCGCGCTCTGACGGGATTGGTTCATCAAACACCGAATATTCTGTGCTATTCACTTCGGCTACTCATGCATGAAATTTGACACGTGATCACGCGCGTGAGATGGACGGACTTGCGGCGCAGAAGACTGGTTGTGAGATTTGTTTTCGCTCCCTGTTTTTGAAAAAAATGAAAACATATTTGTTTCAAAAGTGTTATTCACCCGTTTGTTAATCACATATACAATTAGCCCCTCAATGTCGGTGACCAGCGATATATAATTGTTAAAAACATAGAGAGAATGTTACATGGCCGCTGCGTGTAAATACTAAATTTCTCTTCGAGTGTTGAAAAAGGTGTATTGTTTTAAGCATGTTTTGCATGTATAATTACCTGTTGTCCAGAAGGAAATTTTGCCATGTTGTACTGATCTATATAATTTTGAGAGTTCATATTTTTGGCAAACTTAAAGGCAGTAATTGGTTCTAAATCATCATCTAGTGTGTTTGTTCGGGAGCCACTTTGAGTATTTCCAAAACAATAGTGTGCAAGAAGGAGTTCGGTGGTCAGTGTGATCCATGCAGAAGCAAATATGGTTGGATTAAATGATGAAATCGAAGTAAAAGTAATTCCTTCCTCACGGTATCAGGAATAACGAAAGAGAAAGAAAACCTGGCTACCCTCCTATAGGCTGCTTCGCACCTCGTCCGCTATCTAAAAGCTCATATCCAACAAGCGTGAGTGGAATAATTGTTAAATATATTTGAAGGAAGTTGTTTTAGCTAAACAGTTGTTGATGCATGACCTGTCTGAACTTTGAAGTAAAAACTCATAGATGTCAAAAATGGAGAGACCGAGTAGAACGTGTTCTATAGGCCAGGTAAAGCACGCGTACAATCACACATCCAGGTGTAAAACTTCAAAATGTTTCAGTACATTAAACAGTTCGAGACTGAAGATAACCTACATAACTCAGTGTTTTTGTTAAGGCAAGTACATGGGTAAATTGTACCGCCTTTCCCTTCTGGTTGTACCTCCACCAGTCTGAACTTTAGCTTGGGACAAAAATAGTGCTACTGTTGAACCTCCTTTCTCAGTTGATGTACCTTCCATACTAAATCTTAGGAAAAACACTAAAAACTGGCTACATAAGTATATTCTAATAACTATATAATAGGACTTTGGGTTATCTAAATTGATGGTGATATATCTCAGCTTGATGTATGTAATCGCATGATCCTCATTTTAGCCGTTTTCGGCTTCCAGTTTTAGCCTTCAACCGCGATCTTCTTTGAAAATGTCTTTTGAAATATAGAATGTTCTTTAAAGGGACAGGCTAGCCGTGACACATAGTTTGTGTTTTGGTTTAACTTTAACAAAAAATCAATGAAAATAGCTTTCTTAGCCGAAAGTGATAAATGTAACATAGCTTAAAAGTCTTTCAAAACAATTAACCATCCATTTCTTGCTGTTCGAACTTAAAAGTTATGTTCATGGTAATTTTCAATTGCGCGAAATTAGATGGTTGTGTGATGCCCGATGTGCTCCTTTGTAGACTATAAAGACCGGCTAATCATGTCATTGACGTAATGCAAATGCACCGACATTCATGCTAACAGAACATTATTTTCATGTTGCATTGGTTGCAAAACATGTCAACTCACAGGGCTGTTGGTACGGACTGACTGTATACTGAAAATGACAGAAGATTGGCGATCTGACCAGACTGGACTGGCAAACAGTAAGTAGTTTTAGATCGTGCCTTTCGTGGGATTTTTTTTATATACATGTATATACCAACGTTTGCATTTCATCATTGATAACAGTATTAGCAAAAGAGTTTCATTAGCATAAAAAAAGTCATGACAACCTGTTAGTATGTGGACAATCGAAAGATTTAAGATGTTATCAACACAACTATACTCCCGTTTGATTTTTGAGAAAAACGAAAAGCAGGGTTTGTATTTAAAAACTTAAATTATTCGCAAATCGATGAAATGTTCTTAGGTTTACCTTTTGTCAAATACATTTTTTCAAAGCCTTTTTTTAAGTTAATTCGGTATCAAATGGAAAAGGTTAAATAATAGAAAGCTATAGAACTTGAAAGATTGATGGCAATGACGGAAAGCAAAATAATATAAATTGTCAGCTTTAGGCAGCGTTTTGAATAATTCTAAATTACAGCCAATATGAGCGATTGCACGACTCGGAAGTGAATCCTCAATAGTGCGAAAACTCAGGTTTCACGATTAATTAAATCCATGTATTATAAGCAATGGGAATATTTTTTTCGTTTTTAACACGTCGTTTTTCCCAGAATTTATTGAAAATCCAGGTTTTTTTGGAGGTGCGACTAGACGAAATACATGCACCAAATATTTTCGTTAAATCGATTTTATAGTTTTTTTGTTTCCCTGCTAAAAGGATTTGATCTTGTCTCCAAATCTAGAAAACCATCTGTCACATATTTCTATTTTAGCACTTCATTTAAAAATTCAAATTTATATTGGCCAAGTTATTGTTGAAACGCCCTGGCTGGTTTCGGAATAATTCTAGAAAATACTTTAAATCAATATTTCTTCTAATCAAATAGTGTATGCGTGTATATTTCATAGATCTTGAATCAGATGTTCCTTGTATAAAAAGCAATGTGAAAATGTTGTATAATAAAACGAGCAGCGCAAACGGAAACCTGACGAATAATCCGGCGATTATTGAAACTGACTGTTTTTGACACACTCTCTTGGGAGAAAGCTATTGGATGAAAAGCTGCCCTCTTATCACTAAAATAAGCAAACATTTCTGAGATCGCAATGATAATGTCGTTCGGCAATTCAAATAACAAAAGATTATGAATTGCACAGTCCACAAGAAGTGATCTATCAAACGTAATATTGTTCAGATACTGGTATTGGCTCGTTTATGTGGCATTTATGACTTTCTCACAGTGTCTTATCTCAAATTAATTTGCTAGATAGCTTATGGCTCCGACTTACTCATAAGAATTCTGATAAAAAGAACACGTTGCCGATCTCCTTGGATATTCTCTACCAGCAAACGATGCACAGCGTATTTTTTTTTCTGTCGGAAACAACTGTCTTGGTTTAAATGAAATGTTGTAATAAAACGCCATCCTTTTTCTGAACGGCGGGAAGTCTGCCAGCTGCTTTGTGACTGTGTTTTCAAAACATCAGTTTAAAAAAATGTTCCGTTTAATGTTACATAAAACGAGAATTTTCTTACAGTAGACTGAAAAGGTTTCAAAATAATGTATTCACAAACTTCTAGATACATCGGCAAGAAGCACAATTAAATCTTCGTCCACAGCACTAAAATTGCGTTCATTTGAAACTTCAAAGATCGCGAGACTTTTTCACAAATTCAAAGCCATAAATCCTAGCCATTTGTAACAGCATGAAGGCATGGTTAACGAAGTTTTGAAAAGCACTTTTCACCATTAGTTCTTGATATGCTCTTTTGATGAAGAGAGACCAAGAACTCGGTTCTCCTAGGATATTATTGGAAGTGCAAGTTTTGTCTGGTTCGAATGAATCGAGGAACCATTTTCTGATTGGCAAAATCAGGAAATCAGTTCATTTTCAAGATAGGTTTAGATCAAGTATTTTGCTTTGGTTTTATATACAGTTGATCAAAGAGTAATGGTGATCAACAAAATGAGTGACGCGACTGAAGATTCAATCTTTCGACAATCGCAGACAATGTTAAACATCAGAACCTCCGTTGTTTGAAAGCTAATCAATATGAAAAAATCTAAGTTGTTTTTGCGTAATATTTCAAAGTTTTGACCATTGTTATTAGTATTGATGGGAATGCTAAGTTTAGCTTTAGCTCCTACTATCCATAAATATGTAGGAAATTGCGAATTTACCTTGTTTCCCGTTTGCCACTACTCCAACCGTAAACTGGAACAGAAAGCTCCAACACAACAGCGCCAAACACGCAGCCATTATCACGTTGAGCTGAAAAGATAAATTGAGATTGTGTTAACAAGTTAAGATGGAGTCAAGACAAGAAAAAGCCGCCAATGGAAGTTTATTTACTTACTTGAGGGAGATCAGCTTTTATCAAACTTAAGAATTGCAATTAGACCCTCGATGCATCTCATGACAAGAAAGCGAGTTTTGCCCCTGGCGTGGATTTTCTTGTGTTCTTGTGATTTATAATTAAGGGGACTGAAACGAGATTACCTTACATCAACCTTATTGTGGCAAATGGGCGCTTAGCAACAACATATTACCGCCATTAGGGAAAAGGAATCTAAATTAATTCTATTTATTAATGAGAACTCCGAGACAGAGGTCACGTACCAAAAGGACCAGTAAAAAATATATAATTCTATTTCAGTTTAAAGTGAGCAGGAAACAACTGAATATGTAATACATTTTGTTTTGTTTATTTTGGAACTTACAATATTCAATAGCGAATGAGGGCAATGAGTGATATAACAAATAGCCGATGTTGTTCGCACGTTTTATCGCTTTTCTAAGGTATTTTGAATATTTGTGTACCCTGCACGACAGCGCCAACGGTTGGGCATGATAAGTTGCCCAAACCGATCATTTTAATCAGACAATAAGCGTAAACTCGTCCACCCACTGCCACAAACAGAAGCGGTTACTGTATATAATATTAGAAACAGAAGATCTTTAACATCATTATGCCATAAACTACAAGATGTGAAGAAAAAACCTTTAAACTTCGTTTATAATCGCTTGTACTGACCGTGCGTTTTATAAATTAGGTTAAAGCCTTGTTATCTATCTGGAAATATTATTTTATATCAATGTACGATTTAGCTGACAATATATCCCGTTTTTGCTTGTAATAATTCTGAAATATTGCTCTCCATTTGCAAACAGCTGGCAATTAGTGTTAAACAGCTGTAAGGAGATTAAGCCGAGATTTTCTAATAAAGTGTTTTCTTTACATACTAGTATAACATACAATCTCAATTAGAATTTCATTTACAGGAGTTTGTCATGTATTATGGCCAGACTGGCATACAATGTAAGATCGAAAACAACTATAAATATCCTTCGCTGTAAAGTTCAGTTACCAAAACCTCCAGATATTGGGCTTAAAATCATCAACTGTTATGCAACTTTTTAGCGTGGAATCTAGTCATTAAAGAAAAGCAATTTTCTCATTATCTGTAAACGGCAAAAGCTGTGCTGGGGTTAGAGCAATGACAATAAATCTCGCGAAACATCATTTATTCAGAAGACTGAAGACAGCAACGCACTTACCAGCCAAGAATATCATTGCTCGATTTTACGAGCTTCGACTGCGCCGAATTCAAATGAGAAATTTAGATTAGTTACGACGACGAAACTGCCCAGCTACGATATTCGTTCAATAAATATTTTGTTTTCTGTTTTGAAATACTCAGTTTTCATTCGTTCCGAAGAATTTTTTCGCTTTTTTTAAAGCTCAGTTATGATTGGCTCCGAAGATTATTATTTTTGAACAGCTTCCGGTGTTAACAGCTTTGGTAATGAGCGCACGTCTACCTGGACATGCGCATAGTAACAAAAAAATTGGCCAATTTTGAGAAAGTTCATTATTTTTGAAATATATAGTTTCAAAATAAGAATTGAAATGATGAAGAAAAACTAATAAATAGTAATCCGTGCAAAATCTTGATTTGGCTTTTTAACCAGAATGCACCATTTATTTATCCACCAGAATGCACTGCG
>JANSTR010225919.1:0-14311 GCA_025434805.1 Antipathozoanthus remengesaui | reverse complement strand
AGATGGCGGCATCCATCGACAAAATACTGGCAAAATACCGAAAAGTTTTTACTCCGTTCTTGTTTATGCGACGGTTTCAGCTCTGAAATTTCACACCGGAAATCAGTGCAGCATGGTCTCTATTTGGTCGGTAAAGTATTTTTTACTGCAGGTTTCCTTTAAATAACAGTAAAAAGAGGAATAATAACCGTTAGGTGTTGCTTGTGTTTCTAGACTGAGCTTATTGTCAAGCAAGAGACATTTCTCTTGTGTCTACAACTTTTGGTGTGTTTGGACCGGTTTGTTGATAATCACAACCGTTTTACGAGGTGGGAAATAAGTTAACAGAACTAACAAATAGTGAGAATCAGTCAAAGTAAGTACAGAGCAGGTGATATTAAGAACAGTCTAATACATATCCATTAACATCTGATATCCCGTTTTGATCGTTCTACACATTTTAGGTCGCATTGGTGTCAATATTTGCTATGGTCGTCATCACCCACTGAACTGGTTGACATTCGGAATTAACGGGGCAGAGATCGTCTTCAATCCTTCGGCAACAGTTGGAGCACTTAGGTATTGTAAACCGTTTGTCCATTGCAAACAAATTAGACTGTATTTTACCCATACAAGTATTAGAACTGAAATGGGTGTGTTTCTCTCGATGCTCACGCTGTTTGATTTGAAAACTCAGTTTGCAAATCAGTGAACTGAAAAGAATTGTGTTGCAGATACATTTTTGTCTTTCTAAGGGTACATAACAAAATATGTTTCAAAGACCTAAGATATTGGCGTCTTCATTGCGCGATTTGACATTTCAATAAAATCTGCCTCACACGAGAAAAAAAGACAAGTCGCCCTCAGCTGTTTCCACACCTTGTGTCGTGGCTATGTTTTTCATGATGAAAAGCTGCGAGGAAGAATGATTGTTGTTGATTGTTGAGATTTGCCCTACTTGGATATTTGTCAATCCTTATTAATTAAAGGCAACCATTATCTCGTCATTGCTGCAAAATGTTGTCTTTTACTAAACTTTCAGTGTCTCATGCATACAACACCACACGTAATTGCAAACAACAGTAGCTGAAATAGTAACAAATTTTCTCCTAACACAGAAATTGAAAAACTCTATATGTATGAACTCCTATGTGATAAAAATTCTAATTCTTTTTGTAAAGCGTCTGGATCAAATTATCTGTCATAAAAAATTCTGTTTGGTATGATAAAACCTCTTCAACAAGAAGGTCTTGAGATTTGATTTTAAGTATGGATGTTTGAAGATTTCTTTAGTGATTGTGGCGGGTTCAGTACTTTTGAAGCAGCATAGGAGAAAGAGCGCAGACCATTACTGACAGTTTTAACTGCAAGGTCAGCGAGAAAGAAACACAATGACGACTATTACTCTTTTGCAGACTTCATATATTTGCTGAGTAAGGGTTAATTTACGGTCCAGGGTAATTTGATTTGATTTAATATTTTGACCACTTGATAACTTTACGCATAAAATAACAGAATTGATTACAGATATAGATGTATGGTGGCGAGGAAGCCTAAAGTGAAACCAGCAGGCTTATACTAGCTTCGGCTCCCTCTTCAGTTAAAGACTTATGCTTCCACGGTCGAGGTTGTAAATGCTTTTGAGAATGCACATCAGTATGTTGTTTTGGATCCATACTGAATGATCATAATGTGAAGCCTGCTTATCATCGGGATAAATTATACAGTTGTGGTTAAGCCAGTAGAGGGACCAAGTACAAGTGCTTTAATTTGCAAGGGTTAGAGTCTTGATTGTTAATCATAACGAAGTATGTAAAAAACACTGCAGTATCTTCCGTCGAGTGATTCTTGTGGTAGACTGGTTGCATTGATGCACATTGCTCATATGATGGCAGTTGTGTGTCACTATGAACTGAGAGACTCAAATGACTTGGTTACTTGATAAATCTAGCTCACGCTGAACAATTTGTGTGGAGAGGCAATATTATCAAATACGGCATTAGACGTGCCACAAGTCGCCTTACAAATCATACGAGAGGTATTTTCCACGGAAATACTGAATGCGAGCCTTGAAGCGACGAGCGGAGCGAGGCACGAGCCAGATGACGCGACTTGTATGACTTGCAGGAAATCACATCCAATTTGCACATTGATGGCGCGAAAACATGGCCATGGTCACTTCTGCCGGGTCGTATTTCAAAGTGTCCGCACGTGGCTTTGTCGCGACGTATCAATAGACTCAACCCCTACCAAATCGGTTTCCCAGATTCATCTTTCTCCACATTTAACATTTTATGTTTGCAAACTATTTTAAAATCTCATAATTGAAGAAAACTCTTCTCTACCGACAGCACAAAAATGTCAACAGTGTTATATAATAAATACGTCTCGACCAGCCAGGTACTGGTGGCAATATCCCAGTCTCCTCACTCCTAAGCTACTGATTTTTGCATTGTTACTTTATGACTGTAAAATTACTAGCAATGATATTTTTTAAAACAACACCTTCCACTGAAATCTAGCACTTGCCGTCTTAACAGCAGAATAATGTAATTGATTGACAAATACGTGATTATTAGAATATGATTGGTTAGTGTGTGAATCAGGCCTCCGGTGGATAAATCCACCGGTGAAATTTGGCGCCCTGCAAGTGATACATGTCGCCTCATCTCTCGCGCCTCGCTCCGCTCGTCGCTTCAAGACTCGCTAGCTCGCGCCTTCGGTGCTCGCATTCAGCTATTTCCTTGGAAAATTCCTCTCGTGTGATTTGTGAGGCGACTTGTGGCAAGTCTAATACGGCATATTTGTCTCATGATCTCGTGAGTTTATGAAATATAGTACCCTAACTTCCAGGTTAGTATTAGTCACTGTCTAATCAATACCTTAAACTACATTTTGTAATATATTTATGGACAAATTTGTCACTGAATACTATAGTTATGCTCTTTGATACAAAACGTTGAATCTCCAGTATCTAACAGAAATATTCTGTGCCAGAACGAAATCAGCCAAGAGGTACAGTGGGAAAGCTCACCATGAAGGAAATCAATGTTCTAGTGGAACGCATTATGAATGAATGAATTTTTTTTTTACAGTGAGCCAATGTGGCCTATAGAGGCTCGATGCGCTGCAATAGCCAACTCTTACTTCACTGTGGCAATCAACAGAGTTGGGACGGTAATGTTTTTTAGTAGCATCCTTAAATCAACCTTTGATCTCGTCAGTAAATGAAAGCTTTGATTTAAAGGGATATGTAGATATAGCAATGTGGATCACATTGAAAGTGCAACGGAGTGAACAAGGAAGCCGGGCCTTAGAGCATTGTTAACTCCAACATTGTAGCGATAGTATTGTTTTATGGTAATAGAGAAATATGAAGATAATATATTGTTAGTCCCATTTTGATCGTCAGATTAACATAGTTCGTTCCAGTTTTTCGAAGAGCCTATCTCTATTCAAAGCAGTGCGGGGTTCATGTAGTTGGTAAGATCTCTGAGTGCAAACTGGACAGAAGGTCCCGTGTTTAATTCTCAGCCACCATCTGTGGAGGGGGACGTTTAGTCATTTGCCTATGTTTATATTACTTTGAACAGACAACAACGTATTCCTGAAATAAAACACAAATCCGTGAACTGATGATTAGTAGGATTCCTAAAATGTGTGTAATTCTACATTTGGTTTCGGCTCCATTAAACCCTATACCCGAATTGTATAACATTTTAGGAGGAGCCGTCCACCATGTGAGCAGTTACTGAACAATTAAAAGAGAAGGAAACCCAAAATTGTAACCGTAAACGGCGCACGCGAAAACAACACAAGCAACTAAAGTTAGTAGATCAAAAATATTGCAGCAAAGACCACTATCACGCTATAGCATACACTACAGCATCAGAAAGTCCAAACAACGACTACCTACAACCGTAAGAGGATACCTCTATTTCTGACCCTTGTTGTGGTAGCTTCAAAGACAAAACGTAGTGTCTTTGAGAAATCATCTACTGAACTGCATACTTCCTGACATTTTCTTTTTGCACGGGTTCTTGTGGGTAATGAGAAAAGTGATAGCGCGTATGCTGTATTAATGGAGGGAATCCAGCACTGGAATGATGCTGCTGCTGCACGAACGATAGAGGGGGGAGGCACAAGCTAGCACATTATGAAGGCAAATGTTGCTTTACTAAAATAAAGACGTTGACCGTGTGGTTGGTATGCGATGATGCGTTTATAAAGAGTAGCAAGAACTTCAGTAACTAGTAAGCTGCTTCGTATTGTTTTGCAGTGCAGTTTCAATAGACAAGCTATCTACAGACTTTTTCTGAATACAAACACCGCTCAAGAATATTGGCTTTAAAAGTTTTGTGTGCGTACTTACATCAACTGTAATTGTGTGCCATATTAGTTTAAAATGTTTCTCATTCTTAACATCTAGTCGCGTATGGAACCAAATTGTTACCTTTTGGATTCTGATAAAGGCATTTTGTTTTACAGGAATACTTTGAACATGCTTTTACATCTGGTGATGGTAAACAAGGTATTTAAAATTACGATCATAGAGATCGAACTTTTTCCATGAGTGACATTGCCAGTGTTATACTTATGTTTTGTCTGTACTTTGCAGCACATAATGACTTTGGACACTTTTATGGTAAGTAGGTCGAGTACATTTATAACAACCTTGAAAACTGATGTTCATTAACAAATAGGACAGCTTTTCCGTGCTCCATACAGTGGTAAAGTACGCAGGAGTGGCGAGAGCACGAAAGAAGTGAAGGGATAAACGAGAGCCAAAGGCGAGTGTTTCTCCTTACGTCTTAAATGCTCTCTTCACTTTTTTTAAGTGTTTTATTACTGTACGGAGCACGGGAAAAGCTGTTCTATTTGTTTTATAATATAGACAAAATTCTCCATATTCATTTTGTCGATTTGGGTTTCGCTTTGTGACTTACTTGTAGTTGTATGTTTGCCTCCAGATCAAGCAGAGCGCTCGGTAAATCGTGCTTCAGATTTTCCAGGATCTACATTGTAGTAGACGGAGTGAACAATGGGAATAGTGCATTCAAAGTCTTCTTCATTTTTCCATGCAGTCGAAATGTAAAGAAAATTCGGGCATGTCAAACTAGGACGCCATTTTGGTTTTCTTCCGCAACAAAAAAGTTGAAAATATATACTAGCTCATCTTTTGCATACTATGCTACTATCAATCGAAATTTGAACGTGCCAATTAACTTTATCTTCCCGCAAGTGCAGACGATTGGGGGCCATTTAGTTTAGTCAGGCTCAGAGAGAGTAGGATTGTTGAATGAGAAGACATCATGTTCCTCACGGGTAATAACTAGATCGAAAGTATGGCAAGCAACGTGAGTAGAAACAATGACATGTTTTGTAAGTCCAAAAGACTCTAGGAGCTGGCAGGAACTAATAGGCTAAAACATAATCCTCAAGCTTGTCTACGTGTACATTAGCGTAGCCAGTTATCAATAGATAACCAGGATTTCTTGGAGAGGGTGGAAAACAGTTCTGCTATTTATCATAGACAACCGTGATTGCGACAGTATTCTTGTCTGATCTGGGTGGTCAATGAGTAACCGTTAGGTTTATTAACTTGGAACAGCGAAGGTGCAAAATGTCCGTGCTCAAGTGTTTAGGTGATTGAAAAGAGTTTGTTCTGCAACAATTGGGCTTGAAAGAGGTTTTTCAAAATAATAGCCGCACCACAGCCACGACGATCTTTACATGGGATATATTTTATATCATAGCCAGGAGGACATAATTCACCGGCAGCTACAGGATCGTGCTCGTTTATCCATGTTTCAGTTAGGCAGCACACATCAATGTCCTGTTCAGACATGAAGTCAGCAATATTTACAGCTTTGTTCTTAACAGATTCACAGTTTGTCGAAGCAGCATTGAAAGAGAGGCTTCGAGCGGAGATTGCACTCGTTGGCTTCAAAATGACATTTATATAACTGAATAAATAGTTTATGATTGGTAATATATTGATAGTAACAAAACAGGCAATAGTTACCGCCGTGAATTAGATTGTGTCTCAATTGCAACAAACTTCCTACTCACTGTGGGTAACGTGTTACCTTCTGACTTTCAAGTATCCCGGCCATCGAAAATATGCTGTACTTGTGTACAACAAACATGACATCTTTGGTTTTAGCATTACTTCGTAATGAAACCTGCAGCAGATTAAATGATATAGGTAAATGGTTTTTTACGCTTCAAGATATACAGGTAAAATCTGGCAAGAGGTGCTATTTAACATCATTTTATTTGTAAAAACTGTAATTTTTTTCGAACTAAACGCTGATATGAACTGCAGAAAACCAAAAAATTTTTTAGATAACTATAGAACTTCAGCTGTCTTGCACCATTTTGCAATTTTTCTCTACAGGGTCAAGTTATGTTGCAGCTCCAGATGGAAGCAGAACACCGGTACGGACTGTAGTTTGTGTAATACATTACCAAGGACAATTACTGGACAATGGACATATTTTGTGTAATACAATTAACAGTGGCAATTACTGGACAATGAACACATTTTGTGTAATACTTTTAACAATGACAATCACTGGACAATGGATCCATTTTGTGTAATACATTAACAATGGCATTGACTCCTTACTTAGTGGTGCATCTCAGTCGCCTGTCTATCTGTCTCTGCCTAATGGATATTATATCTCTCGCATGGATAACTCAAGGAGTTACAAGGCAGTGTGATTTGGGAAGCTTTGGCGGGACTGGCGTGTTAGAGGAACCCCTCGTAGCTTCCACATCAGGCAGAATGGCCTATTGTTCTCTGGACATTTACTTACAGTTCCCAGCCGCAGCATGCATATGGATTATTATTCATACAGATGTCAATCCTTATTGTCTATTGGCTAAAGACTTAGCGGTAAAATTTAAAGTGTTTGGAACCTAAATTCCGACATGTCAATCATAATTGAGAAGTTTAGGTTTGACGGACAGTTGCTGATAGCAAGTGATAAGTGCTTTGTTAACAAGGCAGAAAATTTTCTCGCCTTTACTTTAATTGTGCCGCCATAGTATCCACTTTAAACCGTTGTTTACTGAGCTATCTGCTTTGGCAAATGTCATTGATGACTAATTTTTTAGGGACACAACTTATAAACTGTGCGGCGCTTTTAAATCAAACGTCGACAAACTCAAAACTTGACGCGCAACGCACAAAAAGCGCATTTGAGAAAACCTTTTGCATCTATTAAGTTTTGTTACTCAGTGCAATATACCGCATAATAAACAAACTTTTACGATTTGAACTTTTATTCAAAGTGACAAACTAAAAACATGTAGCACAACGGATAAAAATCTGTTCAGAAAGTTTTTGTATTGAATAAGTTTGATAGTCGGTGCAAATACGCAGCATAACTAACTCTCGCTACTTGAACTTTTATTCAAAGTGACATAGGATTTTTGTTACTTTTGGTATTTATAGTGTTTCCTATTCAGAATTGTAATAAATTTGCAGCAGTTGTTCTGCTATCAATGGTTTATTGAAATGAAAATAATTTATTTATTTCTTTTGTTTTTTTGTTTCTTGTACTCTGTCTTTATAATGAGCAAAACTATTGTTGTTTATTTACATGATTTTTATATATTTATATGATTTTTATCAGCTGGTAGCTTATGATATGTGTCTGCCTTATCTGTTTTTTAATGTACACTACCAAATGATCTAGGTTTTACTCTTACAAGGCCAGTACTGGTTTAGTTTTAAAATAAATAGTTTTTGCCGTCTGTAGCAGCACAAACTTCCAACACCATAAGGTTGAAATCCTCAAGAAACTTGAAGTTCTGCCCCATAATAATTGTTGTGATTAGAAAAAGTGAACGACCGGCGACCAGTCGAGTTACATTAGATTAGAGTTTGAGGATTGATCAGTCGGGCCATCAGGACTCGTTAAATAGAAAGCGCAACGAATCTTATATGTAATTTTTGAAAATCGCACACGGAAAACAGCCCCAGGGCGAAAACATTACTTAATTAATATCTCATATAAAATGATTATTGGCAAATCCAAGAAACGACCGGTAA
Source organism: Antipathozoanthus remengesaui (assembly GCA_025434805.1). Lineage (NCBI taxonomy): Eukaryota > Metazoa > Cnidaria > Anthozoa > Zoantharia > Parazoanthidae > Antipathozoanthus > Antipathozoanthus remengesaui. Next base: position 6,270 of record JANSTR010225919.1, on the reverse strand, counting down.
TATAACGAAAATTACTAACTGTTACTGGACAAGACCTCGCAATATATTCCACAGTCCCGTGTAAAGAGCCTAAAAAGCAGTTGATGTATCAGCAAAGGGGTTTGGATCTAGTTCTTTCCGCCGGATATTGTATTTAATCAACTTAAGAAATATGGCAAAAGGTGACTCAATTGACAATTATCTAGTTGGCCTTTTTTTTGTCAAGAAGTAGTTTACTTTGCAGACGGATGTGCCGGTATCCACTAATATATTTTATACCGGAGGTTTGGATCTGTCTGAAACGAAGGCTATCAAAAAGTTAATTCATTTTTATCTTGGGCAATAACTGCAAGCCAGATCATAATATCGATAACGCCAGGATGTATCCATTAGGCTCTGTTAAAAGCTAATGAATAAAGCAGTCGAATTTCTTGGTGCAACCTAAAATCATTAACTTGTACAAGTATTTCTGGAGAACTAAAGTACTATTTTTAAAACCATTTTGAGAGAAGTAGAAACTTGGACTCCTTTAGCACAAGATACAAAAGGGAGAAGTTATTTTCGACTGTTTTCTTCAAAAACTTGTTCTGGCGTCAATGATTCTCTTCCTGTACTGAGCTGGTCAGGTTTTTATCACGTGGCCGACGCACAATAGAGATATGTGACTTTTCTTTTCAAATCTTGGTGTGTTCTTTTTATTTGGGAAAATATATAGGAAGTTATTGAATTTCTTGCGTGCCATAAATGTAATGGGTAAATAATACCAATTTTGTAGTATTTCTTACTTTAGTCTTATAATCATAAAACTTGGCCTTTCTGGACATTGAATCAGTGAAAATCAGCAGGTTACCTGCTGATCCAAGGAACTGTAGATTATTAACAAGTAATGCACAAATGCCATTCTTATTGCTTGACCTATGTAAAACTGGTTTTCTGCTGCGTTACGTTGCCCAGTCTTGAGCGCAGGGGAATATAAATAATAAATACTCGGAGCAGAATCCTGAATTTTAGGGTTCTCGCTAGAAGAACCTTGATCGATCTTTTTCTCTGTGAGCCGAGTGAAAGAACTTTTATCTGCTCTGTTCACTTACGGAATAATTTCGATAGATTTTTTGTGTCTTAGCACTTTTCTTAGGGTTCACCGGAGGTCCCGGGCTTTTGCCCCAGGTGTCTTCCGAAGGTTCCCCCGAGGCCGGCACACAGGTAAACTGGTTTCCAAACCGGTTTTCTGGGTCAAGCTATGTAAGCGCGTGTACTGTAATCCGTAGTTGAGTTGCGTCCTTGCCTCCGAGCACTAATAAAGATCAGTTGGCCGAACCTCTGGTTGTACCTCCAACCAACAATCCATTTCTTTCTTGAAAGTTATTATCAACGGTAGGGTATGTTAGAAAAATACAATTGATAAGTAAACCTGTGTCGTAGCAGGCTTGTCTAATCCTTTGTTAATTTTCGAAAATGTTCTAAATGGCCGATCTCAAAATATATTTCGTAGCGCAAAAATCCTGCATTTTACCTCAATTTTGATTTTGCAATCAAAACGCACGTAATTTATTCTGTTTTATTTTCTTGGACTACAATTTGGTTATACTTCAACAAACTTACTATATATTTGAAAAAAACATAGATTAAGTTTATTGAGAAACTAGAAAGTCAATCCGTTTCAATTTCATCAAATGCTGGCATAAGGTTCCTAATCCATTGTATTTTTAAAACATTTTAAAATTTTCTGAGGATGGAATGAAGCTAGTCAAAATATCTTCCGACAAAACCATTTGCATACAAACTAATGTGAATTTCACTGCATGTGAAACCATCAGTCGATCAACAACTTTATTTAGACACTATGGACAGATCAGGATGTTCATTTTTGGGGTAGTGGTGGAGTGGTTAGCTTGTCTGCGGTCGTGAGTTCAAATCCTGGCCGAACAATATTGCTGGGTCCTTGACCAACACACTTTATTCGTGACTTGCTCCAGCTTGCTCGGGTGTATATCAGTATGTTTATATATCATAAGACATTAGGGAGCTGGCCTGCGATGGATTAGTGTTGTGTCCAAAGGGAGCCATGTACTCTCAATCGCTTTTAAGTGGGTAAAACACTGCGAAAAACTGGATAAGCACCATCCATATGGCCGTTTGGATTCTAAAATGGATCGAAATATATACTATTATAGTCATACCGGATGTGCCTTTGCGCGCTGATTTGCAATGTTGCGGAACAAATTTGGTAGTTTTATTTGCAAGTTGTCTGATCAATTTGCACGTCTTATGAGCAAGTGGTGATCACACGAAAAATGTTTTTTTCTCCTACACGTGGCCGCTCGTTACTGATTCAGTAGCAACATTTGTCGGAAATCCCTCTCCAAGTACACCAATAAATTCACAAGTCGCTTCCGTGAAAGTTTTAATCTCCAAGAAGTTACATAAACTCACAAAATTTACTCATTACAAAACTAGAACGAAAAAACCTTCGTTCGCTCGCTCGCCAAAGACCTCATGCATGGTCTCGCCGACATCCAATAATGTCACTGGCCTTAGTCTCTTGGCCGCGCGTCGGCTCAGCAACATAACAAATTATAAATAAATGTCAATAAAATATAACAGAATTGCAACAATGTTGTCTTTCAACATTCTACAAAGTCTAATAACTTCTGATGTACAAACCGTTTGATCCTTTCTTCCTAGTTTTCTAGGAAAAACAGTTCCGTTTCTTAAAAAACCATTGATAATATTTGAAGCAGTTTGGTGCGATAATCCCAACCTTTTCCCATTTTATTCCGCTTTACTGCTGTTGACCGAAAAGCAACTGCTTTCTCTCTCATTGAAAGAGAAGTCGCCATGAAAGTTGACAAATGAATTCAGACAGTTCACTGTAATCTGTAGCCATGAACTGGAAGGTGGACTTCAGCAAGTAGCTGATTACACTTGTGAATTGATCAACAACTTGCGAATGAAAATCCCAAATTTGTTCCGCAACATTGCAAATCAGCGTGCAAAGGCATATCCGGTATGACTATAAGCGATTTACTTGTATATATATGTAAAAACAATAATTTTATTGAAGGAAATTGTTTACGGGAAGAATAGCCAGAACAACATATTTTTACTTGAAACATCTTGTAATAAATATACTGCTGAGATTACTAGCTAAATATTTCATGAAATGTTATACTGAAAGAACTAATATACCGGTAAGTGAGGGGATAACCATTAAGGTTTGGCCGCTCAGCACTGGACAATAAACAGATAAAGTAGTTTAAACTACTTTATCTAATATACCGGTATACTGATGGACTGGGTTGGCAAGTGAAACCATTCAGTAAGAAGGGACATATGTGCTAAACAGAAAAAAAACTTTTTTGTTAAGAAGGCAAACAGTTCTCTTTTCATTTATTCGAATAACGTTGGTTTGCCATTTTTGTTTCAGTTTTTCTTTCAGTTTGAACCTTTATTTCAAGACATAAACATGCACGGTTTTGTAATTTACCTGATGTCGGTTTTGCTCCTGATAACAACCACTGTTCGTTGTGATTGGCCAGAAGGTAAGGAAATCAGTTTCTTATTGTATTTATTTAGATAAATATTTACAAGAAACTCCCCATTTATTGATTTTATTACGATTAATATAATAGCTTCATTTTAAAATTACTAATATTTACATTTTATAACATGCCTAGCGTAGAAGAAACATGCCATCGACCTAACTCCACAAAGTGAATAAGTTGTTTCACAACAGTAATCCAGCCGAATTTCTTTTTATTATGCCAACTAAGACACTGGCCCCATAAGAGTTTTCCCGAGGTGAAAAATATTTCATATGTGAAGATATTTAGTAGAACTGTTTCTTCGCCCTTGTTCAGTAGACTCCGCAAAACGTTGATGTTCCGCCACTGAACAGTTTCTAGTTTCGAGCTTACCATGTGAGTGTGACTTGTTTTAACCAACGACAGCTTGTGGAAATTTGTACTTGGGTTGTAAATAGATCTGGATCAATTTTCTTGTGTACCCTCGGTTATAGCTTCGTAAAATTTTGTCGTTCATTTCGTCTTCAGCATCTGAATGAGATTACATTATTGTAGTAAAAGGAGAGGAAAGAGTTCAGATTGTTCACTTTGATTTCACTTTCTTGCAGCATCGAGTCATAAATGTGGGGCAGAAGCACCTTTACTGAAATATCATTGCGAACTAAAGGCACCGATGTGTGAGGACGGTCACCCAGAAATGACGACCTTCAAAGGGCAGACAGAAGCCGTGTCTTGCGCACATACTAACTACATGTGCTGCCCTGGAGAGGCAAAGTGGCCTGGATTCTCCCATAGCAAATGTGGCGAAGGGATGTTTGACCAGTTTCATTGCGAACCAAGAAATAGCAAGTGTAACGACGGCAGTTCCGAGGTCACCCGTCTTTCAGGGATGATTGAACGTCTCTTCTGCAAACGTCAGGATTACATGTGCTGTCGTAGACCGTGTGGTGAGCCGATTTGATTTAGTAAATACCCAAACAAATTTTCTTTATTCTCTTTCATCCCTTTTTGCATTTGCTATTAACAGATCAAGAAACGAAAATAGGACTGGGTCTGTCCAACCAAACGGTCCCAGAAGGCCGAGTGCTTAACTGAGTTTGCAATGGTACAGAGGAAGATGAGAATAGCTCAACTGAGTGTTTTAGACAATCCATCATTAACAATCTTCCGAACGTTATTGTTTTTGTACAATTAGTGTGACTTTATTTTATCCAAGAAACAATGCGATTAGGAAAATACATTTATATCTGAATCACACCACAGTCTGTACTCACTGCTTACTGTGTATTGTTCGTTGATCTAAAATTAGTACTTGTAGCGTTGCTTTCTGGGACCGTTTGGGTGGATAGTCCTAGTCCTATTTTCGTTTCTGGATCGCGAGTATATATGACGGGTAGGCTATGATAAATTATGTACGAAAACTTTGTATGAACTTTGGAGTCAGTTCTGTGCCACTTATATATTATTTTCTTTCTATCAATCTCAAGCAGCTCTTGGGGTCTGGAGCATTTTTACCTGTTTTAAGCAATAAATTGGCAGCCTTGAAATGTTTTATGCACCCACTGACCATTTAGAGATATAAACAATAATTATCAACAATGTCTGTAACTGCGTAGGTAAAATGTATAATAAAATCAATCAAGAGTTGACAAAACAAGAAAACTAACGATTCAAATAGGCCTTTTGCTACAATTGATCACAATCGCCGCCTGGTTGGGGGAAGATCGAAATCAATTCCCGGCCGGACCAACACTCGGGGTCTTAAAATAATTGAGAAGGTGCTGCCTTTGCTCTAACAACTGCAAACGGTTAAACCTTTCCGTCTTTTTGCATAAGGACGTTAAACCGTAGGCCTTCGGGGATCTGTAAGTTCTCCGACCACCTTAGAGTGGTGTAGTCTCCCCGATTAGTAGGGTTCATGCCCGGCTAGAAGATTCGAGACTTAAATAAAGTCACTTAGTTTACTTACTTACTTGCTTACTTACTTACTTACTTTCTTACTTACTTTTTTACTTATTTACTTCACTTACTTACTTATACTTACCTTACTTACTTACTTACCTTACTCACTTACTTACTTACTCACTCACTTATTTACTTACGTACTTGCTTACTTACTCACTTTACTTACTTACTCACTTACTTACTTACTTACTTACTTACTCACTTACTTACTTACTTACTCACTTACTTACTTACTTACTTATTCACTTACTTACTTACTCACTTACTTACTTACTTACTCACTCACTCACTTATTTACTTACCTACTTGCTTACTTATTTACCATATACTTACTTACTTGCTTACTTACTTACCATATACTTACTTACTTACTCACTTACTTACTTACTTACTTACTTACTCACTTACTTACTTACTTACTTACTTACTCACTTACTTACTTACTTACTTACTTACTTACTTACTCACTCACTTACTTACTCACTTACTTACTCACTTACTTACTTACTTACTTACTTACTTACTTACTTCACTTACTTACATGGTACAAACAATGATATTCTGCATGGATGACAAAGGAATGTGACAGACTACAAGACAAGGGTCAATTAACTGGAAAAGCGCAATTTTTCTTTGTTTTGCATGTCCCAGTGGAGTTTGTCACATTCTTTTGCCATCCAGTATTCATTATTTGTATTATGTGCTCACTTGTTGCAAAAAGCTTATTCAAGTAAATGCCACGAGTCTGACAGTAAAAAGCCAAGGTGTGAGTGATCCGATCTTGGCAGTTACGATGTGGGCG
>JANSTR010225808.1:0-14328 GCA_025434805.1 Antipathozoanthus remengesaui | reverse complement strand
TTTTTTACTTTTATTTTGTTTCATGTTAAAAGAAATATAATAAATATATATTAATTATTTATTATGATCATTTAGGATCCCAAGTTGCGTGATTCTCTACGGTTGGGGCCTGATGAGGATCCTTTACAAGACAAAACCATAACAGTAGTTCATGGACCAAATATGGTGGATTTGGTATATGTCAATTTTGTTTGCAATTCAGTTTCCTTGGCAAAGGAGTGGACAGATTCCCTGATGAGCCTTACCCACAATTTGTTATCAATCAATGCTTCACCAATGACATTCATGAAAAAACAGTAAGTAATGCATACTTTATTATTCCAGGCAAAGTGTTTTCATCCAATTAAAATGTTTGTAAAATTGCTGATAAAACTGTAGAAGTAGCTAATTCTGCAGACTTTGTAACTACTGGGAGGGGCATTGCGGCTTGCAAAATCAGACAGGAGAATGGCAGAACCAGACATATGGCAGAGAGAAACCTAATAGTAGCTGACAACTGATACGAATATTGAAACTCAGGGGCTAATAGATACTGTGGAGGCTGTCCCGTTTCTTAGGGATTCCACTGGGCCCATGTTGATCAGATTGGCCTTGAATGGGCCAGTGGCACCATTTATATACAGCCCTTGATAATTGGGTCAAAGACGACATATCATATTCCAGAGTCCAGGAGGCAGGAGCTCACACATCAGGGGTAGGAGGTTGTCAGGGTTACATGTTGGACAAATGCTGCAGAGTTTTCATATACGTAGATGGTTTCATTGGTTGGCTGCCTGTTGTTGGTGCTATAAATATAATTAGAACCACTTGTACTTGGGGCTCAAAGACATGTGTTATGTGTTACCTGGCAAAAATATCCATGACACTTCAGGGTGCTCGCACAGCTGGGTACACGAGATGTGCATGCAACCCTAGAAACAATACTAAAAGTAGTCCATACCTGGGATGATTTGAGACCGCGTGTGCTGAGTGAATCATTGGAAGGCTCAAGGCATACTTTACATCAGGCTTGGCCTTCACCTGGATGGTGCTGTGCTGGGGTGCAGGCGCGGCATAACTGCGGCATTGGCTGATTTCATACCGAGCGGGAGACTGGCACTGCCCGCAAATGTCCGCTAGTGCCAGTTCTCGCGCAATTTGACATAGAGCCAGCCTCCCACTCGGAATGAAATCAGGTGCACATGGAGCAGCTGTAGGAGGTCCTACATTTGTAGTGGACCCATACTTTTACGTTTTTCCATTGCCGAATAATACCTCTTGTCTGGCTGGCTTATCAGATATCATTAGATTCCATAAATTGGGTTGCCATCTCATAGACCACGTCAAGGTTTTCCATAATAAAAAGACGTCTCCGTCATCTTTGCTGAAGCAAATATGTGTCTCAAATATGAACAGACTGGGAAGTGGTTATGATCGGGGACCCAAGGTACTGTGCGGTAGAGTGGTGTATCATATCACATCATCTGTGACACCACTGTCAATGGTTATATGAACAACATGGTGACCCTGAAACACATCCGTGATATGTATGGTGACTGATAGCATGTCTGAACTCGGCAGGCTACTGCCCCAGGCCTAGTGCTGGGCTCAAGGCTGTCATTATTGAGGTTAGGTGTGCAGGTGTCATTAGTGTCGATATTGCCCGTCACTGTCTCGCTCTATAGTGGCAGGTCTTGGAACAGCCAGCTAGTACTTGTTTTATAGATAAAGGGCGTATTTTTTAGATGACGCATTTCTGGGGCTGCCTTCATAACCAAATTTGACAGTAGGAGGAGGACCGCGGTGTACAGGAGACACAGTGGTACGTAGAATTGTGGCATAGTCTGCACTGCAGATTTCCTCCAAGAGGGAAGGCAGGGCTTGTGATATTTCTGGTTTGATAGGACTTCTGAAGATTGCTAGACCGCAGCTCAGAGCCGTATCTCTGCTTCACTATTTGAGAGAAGCCTGGGTGGATCAATCTCAACCAGGTTAGGACCACCACATTTTTCAGTGAGGGTCAACTTTACATCCTTTGAGTGAGAGCCTCTCCATGATGAGTGAGCCCATATATTGGAGCGTAGTCCGAGGGAGTTAGTTGCTGGTACAGTGGTAGTGGTTCTCAGGGCGCTCATCGAGGTACATGTAGATATTGGAGAAGTCAATGAAACTGAGCTCCTGTGGTCCGGAATCGGAACTGCTGAAGAATTGTCTGCCAAATAAACTCTGGTCGAATTTTTGGTGAGCGTGTTCCTGAAGATTATAGGACAATAGTTAGCGATTTGCCAGGCTAAGCTCAAGAAATTGAAGTATACGTCGTTAGACGTGCTTCCCTTCGCACACCATCTCCGTCGTCCTGAATACTGCAAATCTTTTAAATCCCTCCACCAACAATGGAGCGAAATTTGTGTCTAACGAAAGAGTGTAGTTCTCGAGGCTGTTAAAAGTTTCTGATCTGTCCAAGCTCCACTGCGTTGAAACTCGCTGTGTAGAATTCGAAGCCAGTGAGCGAATTTTTGCCGTAAATTTTTAAAAAGTACTTAGTAGCAGAGACTGTATGTAAACACTGTATGTAAACTCACTAGTTAGCTTTGAGCGGTCTTGAAACAACTTGGTCCAGTGGAAACGGTGTGCAATAGCTGTCCAAGTTGTGTGAGGTTCTTACCAACTGAATTCTTCGTTATACAGTGGACCTGATTTTTCTTTCCTTTGTTTCTCAATTTATGTTTTTAAATGTATCTGTCAATAATTTCAATCTGTGATGTTGACTAAAAGTTTAAAGAAGTTTCAACTCATTAATGTCAGTTGAGTATTAGGCGATATATTGTTTATTGCCACTTAAGTAAATGAAAGTGCATGTGGTCTGTTGATGCTATCCAATGTCTGTTTACCATTTCTGAATGATTTAGTTCTGAGTTACAGTAGAGTAGTGTCTTCTGATTTCAGTGCCTGACTGTAATTGTTTTTCAACTGCAGGTACACCAAGCTCATAGTTCAGACTAACCCAGATGGAAAAGTTCCTGTGAGAAAGTATGTTATTTGCCTGGATAATGTATATAACTGCAGTTGATATCAAATTGGATAACTCGAAGCACCAGTATTGTTGTCACTCTATTTAGACTTTTTAGCTCCCCTACTCCATTTAAGAAAGGGTAACAGCATTTCAAGGCCACTGTTTGTGGTTTTAAGAACGTAAACTAATCCATACATTTATGAATTAGATGCCTAATCCCATCCTTGCATCCTTAGGATGCAGCGACTTCTAACTTGTGCATCCCAAATTACCTTTTGCATAAAATATGTAGGATCTTACTGATACTCGTGTCAAATGAGTATGGAAGGGGAATTGAAGGGTTTGATATAATTATATTTGGTGGAATGGACTTAAAAGTGTACCATTTATATCCTCCCTTTGTTGGTCCTTTTATACAATTTTTATGTCATTTGAACCTTTATTTTCATACTTGTATGTCTTGTATTGTACTACTCTATCAAAATATACCGGTATTAACTTTATGTACATGCGTGCACAATAATAAATTTCAAAACGACTGTTTTGTTTTAGTATTGTAAAGTTTATATCGAGTTCCAGTAAAGAAGATAGGAAAAGGATTCAGGAAGCACTCCAGTCTGTGGGTCTGCCGCACGGCAAGGTTAGCATTCCCGATTACTCAAAGTAAATGATAATAAATAGTGGATGTATCGTACTTTGGAATTAGGGACTAAAGGGATTACTTTAGGTATAATTTATGCCAGTGCCGCATATACCATGTTATAAGTGGTCCGGTTTGATGCGAGTACTAAAGGCACATCCAAATCTATAGATGGGTATTATTTTGGTGCATTCAATAGTTTTTTTACTTTTTTTTATTCTTAAAAATAGAAACCTTTATTGACAACCATTAATATGCATCCATAAAAGCTATTTACACTTTGTTGATAAAAATCTAAAATATCTATAAAAAAACCTTTGGTCTGGGATAAAACTGAACAACTGATTAAAATGCAAAATGAGTCTATATTATCTGTCCAACACCTTTTTGAGATTTCGGCTCCATTTAAGTCCACGTTCAGTTCAGATTTTGATCTTCTCGATCCTCTTAAAAACATTACAGCAGATTTGAGCAGGTAAAAAGATAGTTTGGATCTCAACCAATGAATAGTGGTATTATAGGTCATGTTCTTTCGCTCTGCGAGCTTCTGCGCTAGCTCTGTCAAGAATCTCTCTGCTTCTCTGCCAGTTCCACCATATGGTGACAACACAAGGGGGCTGAAGGAACCGTGCTCAATTTCAATTACACGTTGATTGTACTACGTTTCTTCTCATTCTCGTTACTCTTAAAGGCTGTGTCGAGTTTCTGATTCAGGTGGCTTTTTGTGAATGGGTTAAACACCCTTACATCAAAGAATGCCTTCTGCCCCTTTTGCCAGAAACCGCTAGCACTGACATCTAATGGAGCTTCATTGGACGAGTTGGCACTGCTGCTTAGCACTTCTCCTGTCAATGTCTCAAGGTGCGGCTCGACCTCAACATCATGACATACGTCCTTAAGAAGGGTTGCAAATAGGTCTCTCACATCATCATGCCTCCTGTGGACGAACCCACTTTTTTACTTGCTTATGACTGATCCCGTTGTTTCTTGGATGACTAACGTACATTCTCATGATAGCGTAATCAACTATGAATGTTTCCAAAGTTTTCTATTGTTACGCGGACTCACGGACATTACATGATAGCATAGTGGCTTATAGCCTCGCTTCGAGGCAGTAGGTACAAGAACTTTTTAAACTGACCACTAATTCAATGAATTTGAAATCGCTAGTTTTTAAAAGGCCGAAATTAATATATATACGAATAATATTATGTTAAAATTATACATGTAAAGTTAATTATTTTGGTCTGACCCAAATTCCTACTGGATTTGCAGAAGTAAAGTATTTAGTTCTCAGTGCACCTCTAATAGACTGAATTAATTGTCGGAACTAAACTCTTAAATACACAATCCTTTTGGCCAAACATATATACACAAAGGGGAAAGGGGGGATGCCGAATATCCCCCTTGTGTATTTAAAGGTTAAGTCTTAATTATATTTGACGAGTATTTCTGTTGAAGTTCGTCGAATAGGGGACAATGAATGGTAATTTGGAAATTTGTCCATAGAATGATTCCATTAGTCCAGATGCTTTCACGTTTGAAGAGTTCATGGCGTTCTACAACAGACTGTGCAACCGACAGGATATTGACAAGATATTCACAGATATGTAAGTTTCCTTAGTATTGTAACAGATTTCATTTGTACGATATGTTTTGCAAAAACTAGAGGTAGTTATTAAGGTTATATGAGAGCTTTGCGTAAAGCACAACGTAAATATATAAAATTTGCATTTGAATATTTAATGTTCAGTTTTTTACGGAGAATATTAGATCTTGAAATTCGAATGAAAGTCGAAAACTACAAACGCAAAAAACAACGAAACTGCCAACAATGTGACACCCTGCGAATTGTAGAACTTTTTTTACTGGTAAAATATAATTTTCGCTCTCTAACTTAATACTAAACAGATTAACTTGAAACTTTCGAAGCGGAAAGGTAATGGATTTCCTATAAAAACGTTTGTGACTCAAAAAGGGTGAAAAGGCATGGCTGTAGCCTTAAACATTTGTAAAGTGGTTTGGTTTGATTGGGTCTTGCACCTTTTCCCGTAGCTTGTTCACACATATGCGCAGTCCATTAAATGTAAAAGTAATGGTGAAAATGCCAATTAACGAGAAGACTCTCTCTCCCGAACGAACTGATTCGTATAAACTCTAGGAAGGTGTGCTTATGTGGATCTTTAATATTTTTCAATTGTTTTGTTCAGAGCAACAAGATTCACACTCAGTGTTTTCACAAAATTAACCACTGATGTACATAAATATTCATTTTAGTGGTGCCAAGAAAAAGCCGTACATGATTGTGGATCAGTTAGTTGATTTTCTCAACAATACCCAGAGGGACCCCCGGCTGAATGAAATTATCTATCCTTACTGCAATGCCGAGAAAGCACTTGACATTATTAAGAAGTATGAACCAAACAAAGATTTTGCGAAGAAAGGTAAGATCAAGAAGTCAACCTTGACCCTGAAAAGAGGAAAATGAAATGTCTACCACCAAGACTTATAGAGGCAGGTTTTGTTGTTTTGTCAAATTTTGGAAATCCATACCTGATTGCATACGACAATTTCCAGACTCATAAAATCTGTATAGGTCTTGCTTGAGACCTTCCATTTTAACACTCACTGTAAATTAAATTTTCTTCTTCTTGTTTCTCTGCTGCTTCTTCTCCTACATCTTCTCATAACCCTTCTTCCCCTCTTCCCATTCTGCCTTTTCGTCTTCTGTAACTGCTTCTCCACCTCCTCTCATCCTCCTCTTCCCTCCTCTTCCTCATTTCCTTTCCGCCTCCTGCTCCACCTCCTCCTCTTCCCCTTCTCCTCCTCCTCTTCCTCCTCGTTGAGATTTTCCTCTGCCACCTACCTTCTCTCGACTCCTCTTCCTCTTCCTCCTCCTCCTCCTCCTCATCTTCTTCCCTGCTCTTCTTTCTTTTCCTTTCTGGCTCCTCCTACACTTCCTTTTCTTCCTCCTTCTCCTCCTTGTTCTTCCTCCTCTTTCTGATTTTCCTCTTCCTCCTACCTTCTCTCATCCTCCTCCTTCTCTTCCTCCTCTTTTCGTTTTCCACTTTTTTATTGTTCTTCTCCGCTTTCTTCTTATCGTTTCTCCCAATCTTTTCCTTGTTATTGCTATTGTTGTTATCACTTGTTGTTTCTAAGTGCGCTCACTCAGTTTGAACTTTCTTGCAGGACATTTTAGTGTTCAAGGATTAACAAAATACCTGATGAGTGACGACAACGCAGTTATTCATCCTGACATGCTGTCACTTCATAACGATATGACGCACCCTCTTTCTCATTACTTCATCAATTCTTCACACAATACATACCTCACCGGTAAGAAAATGATACAGATTAGATCGTTGAATAAACTTGATATTGGCTTCCTCCCTCTTCACTGTTTACTGCCCTCAACTTTGCAACACGAATTGCTAAGAATGTTTCTATTACAATTATGCGTTGACCAATTGTTACAAGCGTGTTACGGATGCATGTAGAATTACTGAAACTGCTGATAACCGACATAAAGACTTGTTTAATTCCACGCAATAACAAACTGTACATATATACACTTACTGTATCATGCGGCTTTCCCATAACACTTGGCTTATATAACGTCCTCCTAACTATAACTTTTCGCAGTTAAACTCAAATCAATACTACTTAGTACGAATGCGATTCTTCGGCTGTTATGCTTTAAGTTAAGACTTCTAAAGTATTCTTAAAGTTATAAAAATTAAAACAGTTACCTTATGCTTATAATATTTTATGACATGTCATAACAATGACTCAACATTTTAGAATGTTCCAGAATCTCTACACAATGACTAAGTATTCTTAAAGGCCCGTTTACACTAGCAACAATTGATGCAATTTTTGTTGCGATTTCCACTGCAATTTTTCTCGAACTTGCTTTGTAACTTAAAATAACACCATCTGCCTTTTCAGGACGAATATTATTAAAACGTTTCACAAAACGTGATGCAACTTGGCTGGGATAAAATAACAATGGAAATCGCGACAAAAATTGCATTAAAAATTGCTAGTGTAAACGCGCCTTAAGAGATCTAGAATGTACTGTGAAAGGTTCCAGTAAGCTCAACATGTAGATATGTTTTCTCGAGAGTTCTTTAATGTTCCAGTTGGTTCTAAGAAATATCTTAGAATTTTCCAGAATACAAAGCAAAACTGCACAATTTTTTGTAACACTTCCCAACAACAGTATGTCTCAAAAATTGTTTTCTATGTATTGCTTTGTTTACAAAGCTTGTCAAGTAAGCTCTTGCGTCATCCCAAACTTCTGAAAATTGGGAAAGCTAACTGGGGCATATACAATCAGATTACACTTTGATTAGGTGCCATACTTTTCTTAGTGTAGTTATTAGGAATGAGTGATCATATAACACATACAGAAAGAATCTTTCTTGCTATTTTTACATTCTAGGCCACCAGTTAACAGGCAAATCTTCAGTAGAAATGTACAGACAAGCTCTCCTAGCAGGATGTAGATGCATAGAATTAGATTGCTGGGATGGAAGGACGGAAGATCAGGAACCAGTTATCACACACGGAATGACTCTATGCACAGAAATCCTTTTCAAAGTAAGATTATCTGGAGTTGTTTGAAGAGCTTCTTCGATTCCTCTAAGATTTTTTTTACTTAATATAAAAAACCTAATATTTTTCAAGCAGTTGAGGTAATTGTATTCTTTTAATTCAAGAAGCTCACACTGATGTATTGAAATAGATCATTTATAGGAACTCCACAAATTGGCAACAGTAGAAACATAACTAGACTGAAGAAAATGTTTCCTGGCAATGTTAATTTAGCCAAGTTCACTCCATTTCTGAAACGGGAGCTTTATATTCGAAAAGACATTTGTGTACCCACCCTTTAAGTACAGGGAGTCACATGGATTTGGTATGTTTGTTGCTTCCGTAATGACACTAAATAAAGGTAAGAATGGTAATGGCACTAAAGGTAAGAATCGTAATGACACTAAAGGTAAGAATTGTAATGACACTAGAGGTAAGAATCGTAATGACACTAAAGGTAAGAATCGTAATGACACTAGAGGTAAGAATCGTAATGACACTAAAGGTAAGAATCGTAATGGCACTAAAGGTAAGAATCGTAATGACACTAAAGGTAAGAATCGTAATGACACTAAAGGTAAGAATGGTAATGGCACTAAAGGTAAGAATCGTAATGTCACTAAAGGTAAGAATCGTAATGACACTAGAGGTAAGAATCGTAATGACACTAAAGGTAAGAATCGTAATGACACTAAAGGTAAGAATCGTGATGACACTAGAGGTGATAATTTACCGCGGTCGGTAAGTTGGTAAGATCTCTAATTATCAATCAAGAGGTCCTGGGTTCAATCCCTGGGCGAGGGTTGAACTTTGTGTGACCACACCATCCGTGGACAGGGACGTTTAGTCATTGATCTAGTATCTCGACCTTCTATCAGGGGTCTTAAAAGAACCTATGCACTTCTCGACGTCAAGAGTAGGGTTTCGACCCGGTGTTTTAGTCTGTTCCTGGTCGCAAAGGGCATTTCCTTAAAATAAAATTGTAAACTGCGTGGCTGCCATTGCGCCTATAAAAATAGTCTGTACACTGAAGTCCTCCAACATGTTGTAAAACTCCAGCAACTTAGCCTTGGGGTAAAGTTGAAGGTACACGTCGGTAGACCTTCCACCTTTTTTGACATTTGATCAAATGAGTTTGTGTAACAGTATTGGTTACTTACTTACATTCTAATTCTCTGTAGGATACCATTGAAGCCATTGCAGAATGTGCGTTCAAGACTTCTGAATATCCTATGATTCTATCGTTTGAAAATCACTGCAGGTAAACCTGTTTCTTAACTATTAACTTTAGGTTGTTCTGAAAATTTTTAACTTTGGAACGCTAAGAGTCAACCAATGAATTGTTTACAGTTGTGAAAGTTAAATGTTTTATTGCATTTTTTCAGAACTATCTTTTAACCTGAAATTAGGTTTCTAAATAAAGTTTCCGTGAGAAACGCGAGTGTGTCTGATTATTATATACTCAATTTTGTCACAACTGAAAGATTTTTTTCCTGTTTGTATGTGCAGCCCAAAGCAGCAAGCCAAGATGGCAAACTATTGTGTTCAGATATTTGGAGATTTGCTTCTCAACAAAGCACTGGATGAATATCCTGTAAGTGAGAGGATAGTTAGTTACTTCTAGTCAAACAAAGTAGGTAGCAGATCTGTCAGAAAGTTAATTACCATGAATTAAATTAGCTAAAATTGTGTGCAGGATAGCACAGTAGTCTCTGCTACCAACGGTTGAATGGCTGTGTCTTGGAAAAAAGTCAAATTAATGTTGTTTGATGAGGGAATATGTTGGACATTGATTTGATATATTTTGACTCGTTTTAATTCAGAAGAGGTTTGTGATTGGTAAATGCCAGCAAAATGTATGGAGGTATCCCAAAGATTTGGCTGTACTGTTCTATGGAGTAGATATATGTCTAAAAATATAACCGTGCTAGTTCCTTGATATTAGATTATCGTGTTTTGTGAATTGAACTTACTTTTGAATTACCTGGTAAAACTCTATTTTTTTAACAGTTAGAGGAAGGAAAACCTCTTCCGTCTCCGAAAGCTCTGCTGAGAAAGATTATCATCAAGAACAAGAAAAGGGCGGTGAAACGTAAGAGTGTTTAATTTCACGCACAACTTGTACTACTTTGTTAACATGGTAGGGTCAGGGGTTGGGTTAGAATGCGCTATGTAATTTTGGTAAATGGGGACAATTCTGTACTTGGAGAAAGAAATTACTACATCGTCCGCAGTATGTGACGTCTTATGTAACAAGTGCCATTTGAATGGCCAAAACAATTGAAGTGGGAGTGTCTATTATATTTTACTCCATCTTTTGCCCCGACGTTAATGTCGTAAAGACATGATATTAAGGAAGAGCTGCACAATTTTTTTGTAGTTTGGAAATATTCTATAAAATGTTTCCATCTAACCCGCTTAAGTACTTGCTTATAATTACCCTTATTTCTTGATAGCATACCAGCGTGGAAAAAGAGATAAGTACTGATGCATGCTATGTGTGTGTAGCTTACGTAGCTTGAAAACCGCAAAGCTAGAAGTGCTCGGATTTACCTAGCTAGATATTTAGCTACCTGTATATGTCTCCAATCTATAGGTGAACTTGTACATGGCCTTTTATGTTCATCTAAAGGCAGATCGATAGATAGATGGACTGAGTTTATTTAGTCACTTTGCAGTTTTACACTGATTTGTGTAACTTTACAATAATAAAAATGTGCAATAACAGAATCTAAAACTAATATTATTTACAATAATTTAAAAAATGACTACTATAGTTTTAAAATATATATATTAGTAGGAACTCTATAGGTGAAAAGATCATGTACAATGCATATTGAATAATAAACGAATTCGCAAACCTCTTTGTTTTTGCTAGGGGGAGTGTAAATCTCCTCGATCTTCTAAGAGTGTACCGTGTCTGGTTGTTTTCTCTTAGAAGCAATTGATGGAGTTTATTTCCAGAATTCTCAGCTATTGACTGAAACAGTTTCCTTGTGATCTTTGATGGAGACTAATTCGACAATACTTAGTGCTTCGGCATAGGGTAGCATTGAACTATATCTTGCTGTACAATGCATGCACACTATACAATCTGTCAACGTAGTATCATTATGTTAAGGCCCTCACACACGGTGCAGCAATTGTACGCAATATAGGGTGGCGCACGCAATAATGAGCGCAATTTACCCATTGCGCAATTTTGCGTGAAATTTTGCATCGTTTCTCAGGGCCTTTAAAACTCTTAATATCTTTACCGTCAACAGCAGCCGACACTGGAGCCCAGACCCCTGCAGGTGTTCCAGTTAGCAGTGGAAGTGGAGAAGTGGAAGTAAATGGTGAAGAAGAAAATGGAGACAGGAATGGCGATGTAAATGACAATGAGGAATCAAGTAACAAGGTAATTTACGTTCTAGATCATTAAATTGATTATCGTATGTTTTAAACATGTAAATCATGTATTTGTTTCACGTGTGCATTGCTCTTGACGTCTCACAGTGGAGCCGAGCTGACCTGAATGTTAACTTTGTAAGTGTATATTTATGCTAAGTGTCTACCGGCACTTTTGTGCAAAAGGTATATAGCCCTATGTCTTGTTGATCGAAAGTGGGTTACGTACCCAGGGTTAAAATACGCGATTGGATGTACTTCGTTATTGATTTAGATGTGGTTTTTGGGATTTACGTAACTGGGTTTACTTGGCCGAACATTTTCTAAGATAAACTAGCATAAATTAAACCCATTTTCAAACACCCATGTACCTCTCGTGTAGTTGTACCTAACCCTACTACAAGATTCGCTGTTCGTTACTGCCTGCTGATTGACTAGAATGCCGAGCTTTGCAGGCCGGCTAGCCAGCTACCTACTTAATTAAGTGCACCTCTTTCTTAATATTCTACCTATCCACTCGCTTTCGTACTTAGCCTCTTTCGTAGGTAGCCTCTTTTGTACGTAGCCTCTTTCGTAGGTAGCCTCTTTCGTAGGTAGCCTCTTTCGTAGGTAGCCTCTTTCGTACTTAGCCTCTTTCGTACGTAGCCTCTTTCGTACTTAGCCTCTTTCGTACGTAGCCTCCTTCGTAGGTAGCCTCTTTCGTACGTAGCCTCCTTCGTAGGTAGCCTCTTTCGTACGTAGCCTCTTCCGTAGGTAGCCTCTTTCGTACGTAGCCTCTTTCGTACGTAGCCTCTTTCGTACGTAGCCTCTTTCGTAGGTAGCCTCTTTCGTACGTAGCCTCCTTCGTAGGTAGCCACCTTTGTACGTAGCCTCTTTCGTAGGTAGCCTCTTTCGTAGGTAGCCTCTTTCGTAGGTTGCCTCTTTCGTACGTAACTTCTTTCCTACATAGCCTCTTTTCCTACTCGCTTGCCTACCATGTAACTGCATAAGTCCTATCTTTGCGTATTTTTCACTTATCCAACAAAACTGCACATCTTACTAATTTTTACCCAACCAACTACAGATCCTGCCTATTTTTAACCAACCAACTACAGATCTTGCCTATTTTTACCCTGCCACATACCTATACTGATCTATATAGGTCCTATCTACCCACACATCTTCCACTTATCTAACCAAACTACAGATCTAATCTATTTTTACCCAACCAACGAGTTACCTATTTACAATGCTCATTGTACACAAATTATATTTGAACAGACAACTGCATGTTCCTGAAATAAAACACATATCAGTAGCTAATCGTCAGTAGGATACCTAAAATGTGTGCAGTTCTACAATTGGTTTCAGCTCCATTAAATCTTTTACCAATTGTAGAACATGTATGGAGGAGCCACTCACATTGTGAGCATTACCCAATTTACTGTTTATCCACCTATTTTCATAAAGCCCAGTATACTACCTATACATCTTCTAACTTGACCAATCAACATTTACCAACCAAGACTCGAAGAGAGTCAACAATTGATGAGGAAGAAGAAGAAGCTGAAGTTGAATTATCTGAACTTGTGAACTACATCCAACCGGTCCATTTCAAGAGCTTTGATCATTCAGCGAGTAAGTAATTTATGTCACATTGTTTTTTGTTTGAGTATTCTCTACTGATTTTAAACATGTTGGGCTTTTCTAATAACAGCTCTATGTCTTACGTTTGATGTTTGATGTTGGATAATATATTTCTGATGATCTCTTTGCAAAGATGGTTTATATAAACCACAGGCAGCCCAAGCTTATAATGCCAAACTTGCAAAATGGAGGCTATTATAAGACTCTGTATGGGAAATTTACCCAGTTCTCAAAAATCCCTGAATATTGCTATTATTGTGAAAATAAAGTTTACTTACTTTGAGATCACCGTGTACTTGTGTGTAGTGTGCATTTTGGGCGCGATTTGAGACCATTTAGAGCGAAAAAGCCGCGAAGAGTTCCCCGTCTAAATAAGAGAGAAGGCTGGTGTCTTCTTCCATCAGATCGCAAAGTTATCCCAACAAAACCTTCTCCCGGCGCAACGATTCTTCCCCAAACTCCACAAAATCGACATTTTCATAAAGCCCAATAACTTCTCCATCACATACGTCCACTCCGGCGAACAAGAAGCAGTTTTGGACTTTGAAATTTGAATAATCCGCGACCCAGATCCGTTCTTATAAGCTTGTGACTTCTGGTTCGGTCCAACTGTCAAGACGCCATGTGATCGAAATTCATCTTCGTTCTCTCATTGGTCGAATCATATGACAACAATGCTCTCTCGGGGGCTGAGGGAATCTTCGCGGCTTTGTCGCTCTAAATGGCCTCAAATCGCGCCCAAAATGCACACAACACACAAGTGCACGGTGATCTCAAGGAGATTTTTTCAGAGAGAGAATTTGGGGTTGGGTCCTGGGAAAATAAATTTTCTACCCTGGAGAACTCCTGGAAAAATCCTGGAATTGCATTGTCACCTTTTGAGCACCATGTCACATGTTGAGCACCATGTGGGAAATTACGGAATAACTTTAATGTTAAGTAATGGTAATAGGACTGAGTGGAGTCCAATTACGCATGATTAACAAAATTGGATGAGCGCAAAGCGTGAATTCAATTTGTTTAATCACAAGTAATGATAACAGAGGAATTGGACGAACACAAAGTCCTATTACCAATTTATTAT
>JANSTR010225697.1:0-14330 GCA_025434805.1 Antipathozoanthus remengesaui | reverse complement strand
TAAAAAACAGTTCCAACTTATTGAGAACAGTATAGAATATATGATTTTACTTTGCTTTACTTTCGTTTGATTTTAGTTCTTCCAAATTTACGGCGCGGAACATTGTTTTCGTCAACCCTCGGTTGATTTTATCATATGATTTTAGTACACTCTTGTATTGGCATCGCAGATAAGCCTTTTTAACCCAAATTCGAGTAAAATAACGCTACTTAAAGAGAATAAGTGCTGAATCTTAACTGTGCTTGCAGCCGTTGTATTACACAACAAATTAATTGACTTTGTACGAAGGGCAATCAAAGCGACTCTCAAGCTCGATATCTTAACGCTAACTGATTGTAAGCGTGATCTGAAACCTCGGCGAGTTCAATTATACATCACCTATTAGTTTCTTGTTTAACAAGGATTGAAATCTTTGAGTTGATTTGTATTTTAATCTGCATGGCAAATTCTGTTCTTCTTAAGGTGCCAGCTTCACAAAGTTTCGGAAGCTAGTTAGACTTCGAGCACTCCTGACGGCAATATGCATAAACTATTTAACGTTTGGGTGACCAAGGCATGTTTAATTCGGTGCTCCGGATATAGCCTATTGTTTAATTAGCTTCTTTGTATGTAGGTGTTTAAACGCTCTTTTCACAGTTACACCACTCACAGCAGATTTCCAAAGGCACTCTTCTTAAAAAAAAAACCCTGCAAAATTGGAATCTCGACATGTTGAACTTTCCTGAGTACTTGAATTGCGACCTGTAGAAAAGAAAATTTTCGTTAACCAGTTTTAAAATATCCAGGTTTTCTTCGAGTAAACCAAATGATTGGATAAAAAAGGTTGATATGTTGTGTTTTCACCGCGAGGACAAAAGCCTTGAGGCAACATTTCGAGCAACAGCCTTTCTTTTCTTTGCTCTGCGGGCTAGCCTTTGGTTTTGTCATTTTCAACTGTTTCAGTCGATTTTGACTCATGCGCATGGTGAATTGAAAACATAGTATTCTGATTTTCCTCATTTAAGTTTGTAGAAACACTTTGCTGTGAGCGGAAAAGATCATACGACTACTCTGGACTTCGCACTATAATCGGTATAAACAAAATGTTGGAAGACCTAACAATACAATTACGAAGTAATAAATTATTAAGAGGAATCAAGATAATACTAATTCTTTGAAAAGACGGTGTCTGTAAAGTATTTGATCGTGAAGTCTGACATCAGGCGCGCACACAACAAAGCTGGCTAAAGATGTATCGTTCCATTATTCGTCATGATCGATTTAGCCTGGCCGTATACAGAAGAACTGATAGTCGTAATATCAAGTTCACTGTGCTTGTAATGACACATTCCTTTAATTATTTGTTTTTGCGGCGAGATTTATCGTCATATACATTCTTGAGGATAAAGATGGTTTGGGAACACATTAAATTAAGGTATCGGTAAGTTTGAAAATACTTATATAATTTGAACTAATGCTGATTATTTGAAGACGAAATCTAAAGAGTAGTTGCGCGGGTGTTAGACTTCATATATACTATGCATGGTAATGAGACTTGCGGTAATTCTTCAAGGTAGTTCTGAGGTCGGTCCACCTGATCAAAGATACCGTAACCATAGTGAACCTGCGGCAGCATGTCTTTGCGAAAGTTGCTAACCTATTGACATTTTAAAGTTGGTTTTCTTTGCATTCATGAAATGTTTTTGCAAATGAATCTCCATCGCAACGTACTACTACTAGCTTTCGTTAAACTTCCGCATGCATACCCGACCACTTTGAATATAACACAACACGTAAACACGCCTCGAAAACTCGCCCGCACATAAGCTAAGGCACAATCCAAGCGTCTGTAATTTCTCAGGTCTGCGGTCTGTGTTTCGAGGTTCGTGGTCTGTGCTTTGACATCTGTATTTTTCTTTAAGGTTGGGTGTTTAAGAAGTGTGAAGTTTGTGTTTCGAGGTTCGAGGTCTGAGATCAAATGTTTTCAAAGTTTGTGTTTTCGAAGTCTGAAGTGGGTGTTTTTCGAGGTTTGGGTTTTTGACGTCTGAGGTCGGTGTTTTCGAGATCTGAGGTTAGTGTTTTGGAAGCTTGTATTTTCGAGACACACACGTCAGTTACTGCTCTCAGTCTAAGCTACCGTATGTCCAATTTGACTGGCTAAGCCACTGTACTAAACTGCCGGACGTTCTTAACAAACTATTGAAAACTGGGTCCGAAAAGACGGTGTTGCTTATGGATTAGATCTGTTCACTGTCTGAAAGATTCAAAGGCCAAACCTGCATGGCAAAATCACTCAAGTTTTACTTTCGAGGGTGTAACTTGTTTTAGTCTTAAAGTTTGCCTTCAAAGTATCTTCTTGCAAAGCGCCTTGCATGATATTAACATCACCGGGTGTTGTCCAAGTCACTGCCATCGATGAAGACCGAGAAACGTTTGTCTCAGTATTGCAACATCTTTTTCTGAAGGGCCAGCAGATGTACACAAGATACCTTGCGTAAGCTTTTCGGAACTGCTTCCTAAGTGTTCCGTAAACTATAGGATTTACACAACCGTGAACATACGCGGGTATAGAAACATATTTCATCATCTCAAATGCGATTTCCTGCAGTTCTGCTGAACCAAATTCATATAACATCCAAGTGAGCTGAAGAGGTAGCATAAGGATCGCAAACAAAATCACGATCGTTGCGAGTGTTTTGATAACGGTAATGTTCTCTTTACGGTTAGTCTCAATCTTCATATAACCTTCTTCATCCATAACGCCTCGTCCTGCGGTTGTCTTAATGAGACACCGAGCAATCTTGATGTAGGCAAGAGCAATTATTATCAGAGGTAATATATACTGCAGTACTACCAGAGCTGTGGTGTACACACGCCGGTGGTGAATAGTCTGCCAGTCTTCCTCGCAAAACTCTGTTCCTGGTTTCACAACTATCACCAAAGGCAAAACACAAGCAAAAGCTAATAGCCATAGTAGCGCTATCCATAAGGAGATAATTTTTTGACTTAACCCGTGAACTTGGAATGACCTAAAGGAGAAGGTATACCATCGTTCCAGAGCCATTGAAGTCAAAGTAAAGATTCCAAGGTTGAGACAAAAACTGGCGAGACAATAAACGACCTTACAGTAGAAGGTGTTGAAAGGAATTGGAGCGAGCTCCAGGTAGTAAGACCACGGAAGCTCTAGTATCAGTAACAGGTCAGCAATAGCCAAGTTCATAATGAAACAGTCGTTTGTAGTCCGGTGTGGTTTGTTCTTCACAACAGTTATCACAAGAATGTTCCCGATCAAGCCAACGAGAAATACAATCGAATAAGAGACAATTCTTGCTATCTTATCCGGTGTATAAAACATCATCGACTTGGAATCACTTTGGTTTGATAAATCACTGAAGTTGCTGGAAATCATTTTTTAAAAGAAATTAAATGCTGAAAGAGGACAGAAGTTAACGTTTGGTTACACGTTTGATGAAATATGCTGCCGCTTTTGAAAGGCTTCGATTTCCGGTTAAGAGATAATAAACTGATCTAGAAATTCTAAGGGCGGATTTATTTACTCTCGATGTTTAGCTTGGAGACATTTATCTGTGTTATTAGGAAAGCCGACCTATAGTTTATCACCCCACGCTGCCTTGCTACGACAACCACAGCGGCTTCTGAAGTATGATTTATAAACTATAATGGCTCATTATATTCCAAATTATTCATGCTTCGGGCATCTACCGGTTCTTTTTTGTTTTATGCTAATAAAGCACCTTTTAGATACCAGTCTGGTGTGTGTTCCATTAATTTTTATCCTCTGCACATGTTGCAATTGGTAGTCGCTTTCTCGCCAGAACAAGAAACGAGAGCGACAAAAACATTTTGCGTTGTCATTGGAAAATGGATTTTCCATCATGTCTCCAAACTTGCTTCGATTCTATAACTCTTTTTTCTTTTTACTAACTCAGCATGTATCTTGGATACGATTAATGCTATATAATAATTCTCCTTTTCTCCAAAAAATTACAGCTAGCAGTATGTGGGAGTTGAGAACGACAATAGGTTTTCCATGAAGAATAATACACGATGGAGTGCAAAACAGAAGTGGTACCAAGTTACCAGTGAAAAGCTTTCTTATGGATGACTCCTAAACGATTCGACAAAATTGTTAAAATGAAACTGCGAAGCGTACAAAATGTAAAAGAGATAGGTGTCTTCTTCTTTGTTTATTATTTTTGACAATAAACAAAATAATGCACATCCCCATTAGCTTCCAATGCATTCTTGTCAGTTTTTCTTGCTAGCTATAGCTTTGCTGTCATATAATAGCGCACCATCTCTTTGATTGATTGCATCAGCCCTGTGGAGAAGTATTAATAAAGAAACTCCGCATATTTAAGAAACGTGCATTAACCTTATAATAAATAACAAAAGTCAAATGTTTTGTATGCGGCAAAGCGATGTTAATAGATTAAACAGGGGTCCAGCAGCTCTAATTAGATTTGGGACAAAACGTCACTTATCTAAGTCCAATATAAACCCTTAGGCTTAAGGGAACTACTTCATAGACAATAGAACAAACTATGCTAAACACATATTACCGACATCGTTAATGCCAAACAAGAATAAGTTCGCTCCACAATACCAAATTTTCCTTTGCAAGTTCCTTGACAGACATTATTTGCTGGTCTGGATGATAACAACAAAAACCGATTCTACAAAAGGAAGTTTTCCTTTGGACAAGTTCTATTTACTCGTGTGGATAAACCAACATCCACTCGACACCGCTATTCATTGCCATGTTTTTTTCTTGTTACATCATCTACACAAACAAATTTCACAACTTGGCAATTTTCCTTGACTCTCCTTGGTTCAAAATCTAGCACGTCAGTTTTTGAACAAGGTGACGTGTCATGGAAAAAATGGTCAAAATTCTCCTTATGTTCAGACAAATAAGACTTGCCAGGAAAGTTTGTCAAGCAAATCAGTTCTTGTGGCAAGTTTTTCTTGACAAGTTTTCAGTCCTTGACAAATGCTGTTTGCTCGTTTATTTGCACGGAACTTGCCATATAAAACTTGCTTGTGTGGTGCCGCCTTTTTATTATCAGCTTCCCATCAGGACTTTTTTTAGAAAGAAAGTTTTGATAACACTCTAAAAAGGAACTGATAACATATATAAGAACAAGGAGACATCTTGAACTTCCACTTTTAGAGTATTGTTTACTCAATACTTTCACCACAAATATCTTTCAATTGTACAATGAATCAACCGCCGTTACAACTGACCTGTATGGTATATATTTGGGTATTTTGATCAGTATTAAATTTATTTCAGTTAATCATCCTCCAAAAAGTCCATTGATTCCTAGGGTGGGAGAAAACTTAGGAAGAAAAAAGGAGTAAGAATGAACATTCACCCTTTCATATTAGCTTGTGATTCATTCTCCGTTGGTTCATTGGACGTTGATCTTAGTAATGATTTAAAGCTGAGTTACAAAACGACCTATCTCTTGCTTTTTTAACCCTCGAACGTCCAAATGGGGGGGCGGGGGATCAAGTGGAGCCCCCCCCCTAAAGTTTTTCAGACCTAGAAGTCAAAGTTTTAAAGCAATCAAAGTGAAACTTTCAGCACCTGTAGTCCAATTATTACACTCTTTTTTTTATTAAGAGCAAACGTAAGCTGAAATTGCTCAAAAAATAAGAACAATATTACATTCTGAGGCTGATATTTTCTTAATAAAAAAAACAAAAAGGAATGAATAATAAATAAAAGGAATATGCACAACAACAAACAAGCATCATACTGCGACGACAGTGTAATGCTAATGATTCTTTTTTCAAAATTCAGGGTCTTTACTGTACATTCTTTCAGATAATACATCATCACACTTTTCACAGTACATGTAGTATCACGACATATGGAGTGGGTTAGCCCCGTCGGAGAACATTTAAGAACCTTTAAGAACAAAATAAAAACATTTTGGGCCTGAAATGGCCGAACAAATAAGAACATTGAGCCCGAGCTAAGTTTTACTGGTTATTAATTAAAAACAAATGTAGTAATCACTAATTATGGATTATTGCCTGATTTCATACCGAGCGGAAAACTGGCGCTGTCCGCAAATGTCCGCTAGTGCCAGTCTCCGACGCCGATTCCACACAAGTAAGTTTTTCTTAGCAGGTTTTCCTCGACAAGTTTTCCTTGACAAGCGGTTATTTGCTCGGTGTGGAAAAACCATAGATCGCTTGGCACCGCGATTCATTGACATGTCTTCCTTGTTGCACCATCCACAAGTTGAAAAGTTGACAACTTTTCCTTGACAAAATCTTGCACCCCAGTGTTTGAACAAGCACATTTCTAAAAAAAATATTGGTTAATTTACACACAGGCAATAGATAGCTTGTCAAATAAAAGACTGTTAAGGAAAACGTGCCCGTTTTAGAGCCGGTTTATGAGCGTGATCATTGGCTGCAATACAAACCTCCTTGTCTATAAGTATAGAGCACTGTTCAAGATCAACCTCAGATGATAAAGTACCCGATTAACCCAGTTTGGAGTAGTCTACAAATTCGACGGCTTCTGGAGTCGAGACTCGAATTTGCCAATATCATTCCATATTCTAGAAAACCGTTGATATTAGAAACTGCTTGGTGGAAGAGCCGAACTACATCCAATCAATGTTGTGTTGTTGTTGTTGATGATGATGATGCATGATGATGTTTATTTTCAACCACTGAAATTTAATAAAATTACACTGATATTTCAAATACTTCTGACTCAGCGTGACAATGTAATACGTAAATAAAATTAAATAAATAATGTTTACATTCATTTAAAGTGTCCAAATAAATGTAGAATAGCAGACAACCTCAAGGCAGAAGCCGCGGTGCTTATGATTTTTGGAGTTACCTTCTTTTTATTGACTAGCTTCAAGATTTCTTTATGTTTATATTTGGAAAGGTAGATTCCGTTGTCATATTCCTGTAGACCAAATGGCAACTGCTTTCTGCAGTTTGCCAACGAAGTTATTCCAGTGCAACTCATGTATGCCATTGTAATATCTAACAATTTTTTGCAAATGTTTGTATATTTGAAAACAGTACGTCGCAAATAATTTTCAACCGTCTTTGAAATAATGTTAGAAATTGCGCTGCGCAGACTGCCAATCAATTTACGAACACTGAGTGACAATATTGCAAAGGAACATACAAACGAACTTTCGGTTTGACTGTAACAAGAAATACTTTTTTGACTGTGAAAGGTTGACCGCATCCACATTTTAGTCAAAAGAACTAGAAATTGTTGTTTTCTCGGACAATACCTTACGCATGCGCAGTAGTTAAGACTTGTATTATTTTATACGATTACAAATATTTACGAGCCTGCGATAGCTCTTTACATCGTCTTCAGCGGAAATGATCCATATTTTTGTTTTGTAAAGATTCTTAAACGTTTCTTAGCGGTGTTTTTATAAACCTTTGCTGAAATATCACAGCTGAGCAGATGTTCATATCGGTTGAGGCTTTGATCCTCTCTGAACCGCAAACAGATAAGGACAAGACCTATTTTATAAACCTCTCAAGGTAATGCACAGCATACAGCTCCCTTTTCTGGTCTGGTAAGTGTAAGAAGTCTGCCTTTACGGTCTTGCATATTCTTGAATATATGGCGGCTCACAATTTCTTTTATTGCATACTACTTTTCTTTAAGATTATACCTTGAATCATTGCAGCTGTGTGGAAAGTATTTTATCAGTTGGGGCTCAAAACTATAAACAGAATGATCGCTAAATTTCACGGTTTTCCCCTTTTTTCTTTCTTGTTCAACCAACATAATTTATCTTTGCATAAAACCTTCCAAAATGAGACAACCAGAAAGTATTATCTAAGATCTTCGTTCTTGTCCTCCAGAATCACTTCTATTTGTTTTTAAATTCATCTGTTATTTCTTGATCCTTGTTTATTTAGTTTGGTACACAAAATGTTTTGTAAGTGTGACTTATGGAACTTAAATTCATTTCGAAGCTACTTTGATAGAATTATAGCCAATCTATCTGATGCAATTGACCGATCGCACATGTGCAATTACTTACAATTACGCACAGGCGCCCTTTAGGCATTTACTAAACACGTAGAGACTCCATCTTAAGGTCAGTTATTTGAGGCATTGTTCCAGCAAAGGTTCATTTTAAAGAAAGCTACTTAACTCTCTATCAACGAATTCATACTGAAAAGCAAAGATCTTCATTATACATTTCTTCTATTTTCTTTACTTAAGAACTCTTTTAGACATTATCGTAATTAAATTTACAATATATTAAATTCATGACGCACGATGAAGAAGGGGGGAACCTCTTTTTGCAAAACCATAAAGAGCAAGGGAGATATTATATATATAAGTCCTATTCATCTCCCAATCAAAATTATCCTTTAATTCTCTATTTGCTCCATCGTAACTGAAATTAGAAATAACTGATTTGGTTGCTCTATTATAACCTTTGTTATGTGAAAGGCACAGTGTTATGGGAGTTAATGCGGAAAATGTATTACCCACCTTAATCCTGGATATGTCTATGCCACTACGCTCTGCCCTTAAACGGCCGGTTGGTGAATGGAACAGCCTTGACACTAGTTAGAAGAAGTGAATGGTATCATTTACTGGTGGGGTATTCACTTCACCAACATATTATTTGTGTTATGTTCCCTGACCTATAGCGACTGTGTCAATGTTTTTTTTATTTACCTATATAAAACAATAAAAGTGAGTACAAAAAGCGACAGACATATCTACTCAAAAGATTATAGGGTCTAACTTTACATTTATCCAATCTTTGGTCAGCATTAGCTTATTGTCTGAATAATTTTTAACTTATGTTAGACACTTTTATATATTGGGGTCAATCTTGCATTTCTAACTAGCAAAATTTATACTATAAATACATCTTACAGGCCTGAACAGAAATCAGATACAACAAATGTTTGCAAAAAGGAATTGCATTCTACTTCTTACAATTATTTGAATCGATCATGGAAACAGCTGCATTTGTAGCAGTATATTTGAAACATGTACATTTGATGTTTGAACTTTAACACCACTTTATGCGTAAGGTAATTGTTTCTAGGAAATGAAAAGTTAGGAGAAAGCATCTTAACACAGTCTCAAAATATGTTTGTATATATATGAAAAAACACTTAGAACTATCTTTCTGTTTTAATTTTAATATTTGGAAGGAAATATAAAAGTTTCTTTTGCTGCCGAAAAGTTGAGTGTCTACCACCTACACTACAAATGGAATGGATTCGCACTTGCATGTTGTATAATTTAAAGATTCCCTGAGGTGGCTGCCTTTGTGTAATTCTGATTATCTTTGGATAGCATTTGTTGACCTAATAAAAAAATTCTTATTTTCTGTTTCAGAATATCATAATATAGATGTCACAAACAGACCACTGGTTTAAACTAATCGCGATTACAAAGGGTGTCGAGCCAGCTGCGTGAACGGTCAAGCAGGTTGAATCACTCAGTTGCTACGGTGTGGATGGTTAGTATTTCAATGCTGGTTCTAACCACATAGTCAAGCAGGTAAAAGATTAAACAAGGGAGCATAAACTTAACAAGCAGAACGAGATAAGGAAGCATGATTGACACGGCAAACCAGCATAATGGCACTTGCTTCAATGTTACATGTAATCACACACTTTTGGCAGGACACAAGGGATTCCCACGTTCTATTATATTTATTCAGACCTCAATATTTTTTATCGTATTTGCCATCGGTACTGTTGGCAACATACTTGTCTTAGCTGTGGAGAAAAGTAAGATAAAAAAGAAAACAACTTCGAATGATATTTTTATCATAAACTTAGCAATATCTGACTTGCTATTTCTGTTTGCTAACGTACCGACAAATGTGAACAGGTTAATCCATGGGACAACATGGATCTTGTGTGCTGTTGTTCGGCCGACAGCAACTATGACATTTTGTGCAAGTATTTTTACGATAACTACAATGGCGATATACCGCTGCAGAGTGATTGTTAATCCTTTTAAACGCAAGATGAAGGTACGTTACGCAGTGCTCTGCATTGCAGTGACGTGGGTGGCTGCGTTTTTGGCAGCTTTACCTGCAATACTAGTGGCAACAGTAACTCAACGAGGGCATTGTGGAGGAAGATGGTCATCCATCAAACACAAGCAATTGTACATTCTGGCTTTATTGTTTTTGAAGTTTATTGTACCAATCTGTATAATAGCTGTGGCGTATTTAAGAATGGGCATTTTTGTTATTCAATCAAGGCAAAGAGTTTCCAAATCAATATCAATTCGAAGGCACTCACTTGGTAATGGAAACAAAAGAGAAAATTTCCAAATCGTAAAAACTCTTGCAGTTATGGCAATTCTGTTTGCTGTTTGCACCGGACCTCACCAGATTGCCTGGACGTTACGGACATATGGCGGCAGGAATTTAAGAAAAATTGCCTATGTAATATATAAGTTTTCTCCAGCTCTGAATAATCTTCACAGCTGTATGAATCCTCTAATTTTCGGAGCATTAACAAAGAAATTTCGCCACGGGTATGTCAAATACATGTCCTATATTTGTTGCTGTTTCAAATCATTTGCGTTCTGCAGAAAGATAATTGGTGACTACGATTCATCTATACTTGATGAAAAGTCACCAAGAACACTTCGGACGATTCGTTCACCTGTCACAGAGAATGTTCTTTTGGGAAGCTCCAATGTTGAGAAAATAAACAAGCGGAGTCGAAAAACACAGAAAGCACATGGCAGGCGAACTAGCAAAGTTTGCTTTGAAGAAAACAGTTCGTCCAGTGGGGAAAACAATAGAGCTTTTATTGGAACTGAAGGTGAACTGAGTATAACGAGTTCTCAAGATGAGTTTCTACCCGCAGCAAACAGGCACCTGCAAACACAAATACAAAGGAGTCACCCAAGATATCTCTGGGAACTAGAGAATGCCAGTCCTACCATTGAGACGTACACGAGCAAAGCGGAGTGTTTTACACGTCATAACATTGATTTGGAGTTAAAATCGGAACTTCAAGATTTTAAAGAGAAGACTCTTGACACAAAATTTTAAAGTTACAATTCACATATTCAAATATGAGATTTCAATTAATACATAATGTATTTGTCTCAAAGATGGTATCTTCATCGAATTTCGAACGAAATACTGCAATTTTGGAATCTATACTACTTATTAAACAAGGGCGAGGTCATTGCCGAAGTATCTCAGAACGAGATCGCGGCCTTGATGTATTGACTGGGCAATAGTTAGGTCAACAATACACCAAGACAGAGTTATGAGATTGAACCCGCTCAATCTTTTAGATAACCAATCTTTTGAGCATTATAAGATATTTTGGTATTACGCATTTTTACGCAATCCGCATGGTGAATGAATCTAGTCAGCGAGTGGTTTGAGAAAAATCTCATAACAACTGGTCATTATCATATTTATAATACCAAGTAATGTCTCGCGTATCAGGGCGCACCGTATTACATATCGTGGTCATTATATAACAAAGTCACTTATTAACATAATATGGCGATAATTTAGTTGATGGACGAAGTGTACTATACGTTACAAATGTTCGATAGGGCGATGATTACGTAATAGCGTGTAAATATAATTTTATCCAATCAGAACGCACCATATTATTACATCTACTTTCTGAACATGTACAAAATCTAAAAAGATGAATAAATATATCTACCATAAATGTGTCGTGTCTCTAATAAATCAACTTCATCAAAAATACAGAAACGAGTTCATTTGTGCCGAGTAGAGAAATTAGCATCTAGTTGATAAGTTATAATGTTATTATTACAAAGGAAAAACTGTTCAAGATGTGATTTTAGAAGGAAGGTGGTAAAATTGGCTTGGGCTGAGCTGTATACATGGCAATAGGCAGCAATATCGCCGATCAGACAGGGGGGGCTTCAAATTTGTTAGAGTAAGGCTGCACTCTTTTCTTTTTGGCAATTCTTTATTATTGTCTATTTTGCTTGCGGCGCGAATGCCCCTTTATATCGCCCTCCCCCCCCCATCCCTTACACCTCCCTCGAACGGCCCTGGCTTATCATCCGTAATTCCAGCAGTGTAATTCTGAGGCTTTGAAGTAAAGCATGACCGAAATTTCAAAGAAGTTTGACCAAATTGAAACTTCTCTAAAATATCTTTCATTGCAACCTGACAGCATTCTAGCGGCGATTGGAGAGATCAAAAAGAAAGTACAACACGTTGAGAACCAAACTGATGAAACCTGGAGCGAAATTAATAAGATGAAAGGAGAAATCTACGACATGGAAGTTCGCCTCAACGAACTTGCGCAATATTCACAGCGTGACTGCCTAGAAATTACAAGGATCCCTGTCGTGCCGACCGACAATCTAGCAAAGCTAGTTGGCGAAGTAGCGAAGTAATTGTTGCACAGTTTGATCCTCAAGATATTTTCATTGCCGATAGGCTGCCATCGACGACGAAAGTCAAGGATTGCCTAATAGTGAAATTTACAAGACAAGAGAAGCGTGACGAATTCTACACTGAGAAGCGCGCCAAACTCAAAACAAAGACCACCAAAGATTTTCCGACTATCAAAGGTCGGACGTTGGTTGTAAATCACAAAGCTGCTATTCATGTAAACGAGAGCCTAACTCCCTACCGCAAGCGCTTATTTGGTGAGATTTTAAAGTTCAAGCGTAACAACATCTTCAAATATTTATGGACAGTTAACGGTAAGATAAATCTTAGCGAAACCGATATTTCTACAACCCATACTTTTGTATCTCATGAACAGTTCAATGAGTTTCGCGACCAACAGGAGTCCTTCTAAATGTTAAGTATTACTATTAGTATCTATAATCTGTAGTTCTATATCGATTTCTCTGGAGCCATGATGGCCTACGAATGTCATGAAGATAATGCAAATTTACTAAGCGAGGAGTGACTGCATTTTTTGATGTTAGAGTTACGCATGTCAACTCCAAGACTAACCAGGGGAAACCAACTGCAGCAATATTCAAGGAACAGGAGAGCGAGAAGAACGAAAGTACCAACAGAGGGTACTAGAAGTAGAGATGGGTTCTTTCACCCCACTTATTTTTGGAACCAATGGCGGGATGGGCGAAGAATGCAGAATGTTCATGACGCATTTAGCGGAGAAATTGGCAGAGAAGGCTACCCATATGTTATTTGCTGGCTCAGGACCAGGATTTATTTCGAAATTTTAAAGTCTGTAAATATTAGCATCAGAGGATCGCGCCAGCCCTTTTTTAGAAATTAAGTTGTGGATGATTTTAAAGTGAATTGTACAGCTGCCGATTTGTTTTAGCGGAGATTTATGTACTGAAATTTTTATATTTTTATATTGTAATTGATTGAACACGTAGTTATCTTAATTTGTAAATAAGTTTCCGAAGATTTTAAATAAAGTTATCATTTAAAAAAAATTACTAAGCCTAAATAATTTTCCATTTCACACCCTGTCGGACAGAGAATTCTGTGCTTTGTTTGGTTGCTGGTCTGGAAGAATAGATTTAAAAGATGCTACCGATCTTTATAATATTTTTGATAACCCAGATAAATTTGACGAATGTGATCCCGATATGATGTTGTCTGCATCATGTTCTAATTATAATTCGGTCTCCGATACAAACATATTTTAATTAAAATTAAAAAATCTACGCGCAAATCGTTCTCGATGTTTCACTGCAATATTCGACCTTTAAGGAAGAATCTAATCTTCTAGAAGAAATGTTAGGGTCATTGGAAGTTAAACCTGATGTAATAGTGATAACTGAGACTAAACGGAATGAGCTGTCTACTTCAAATATAGACTTGCCA
The DNA here is from genome assembly GCA_025434805.1 of Antipathozoanthus remengesaui. Lineage (NCBI taxonomy): Eukaryota > Metazoa > Cnidaria > Anthozoa > Zoantharia > Parazoanthidae > Antipathozoanthus > Antipathozoanthus remengesaui. Next base: position 501 of record JANSTR010225697.1, on the reverse strand, counting down.
TCATATATTTTTACCATACTAACTCAGCAACTAACGCTGGTGGAGCAGGCCTCTACGTAGCCAATAATCTTTGTGTTATCCCTAGACCCTAAATTAAATTTGACATGAACCTAGTGGAATCTTGTTGGATACAAATAGATGCTGGAAATAGTAATAAGCCAATACTAGTTGGGTGCATTTACAGACATCCTACTGATAATCTAAGTGAATTTACTGACAAGTTTAATGATATTATCAAATCTCTTGATCACAATAGATACCAAATTTACATATGTGGCGATATCAATATAGACTTTTTGAAGTATAATACGCATTCACCTACAGAACAATACTTGGATATGTTGTACTCTAATAGCCTCCTTCCTATTATAACCAAACCAACAAGAATAACTGAACATACGGCAACACTTATTGACCATACATATGATATGTAACACATATCTAACTTTTTTAGTATGAATCAAAGGCGGTGCTCTTTTGCCTTTTGATTTGCATAAGATT
>JANSTR010225586.1:0-14333 GCA_025434805.1 Antipathozoanthus remengesaui | reverse complement strand
AAAGCAAAATTCTCCCAACCTGTTTATAAGTAAGCTATGGATACAGTTTAGGAGAATTTAGCAACACACCAATTGTCGTGTTTGGGGTTGAAAGGGTTAAAACCACTAATTGTTTGTGGCCAGGTAAGCACTTGAAATTCAAAAAAATCATTCAGCTATTTTACATCAATTTTCATCAGACTGAAATAGCATGTGGGCAAAAAATATTGATAAAACTCGTATTGTTTAAAGATTTTTTCAATTAATATGTAGTTTTTGTCTGCCAGAATTGGTATACTAAGATACATGTATCCAGGGCCCCATGATAGCCCAGGAATTGTGAGAAATACGTAAAGTAATAACTCAGCATTCATCTATAGGCCTTTCTGTTTGATTTTTTTCCAAATTTATAGGAAAAACAGTAATATGTACAGTGGTCTATAAAGAGATTTTTCCAGATACATTTCTTCACAACTGAAACATGTGATGGCGCAACCCGATAGAGCCAAAGGATGAGTTTTAAACTCTCCTTACCTAGCTCAATTGACAATACAATATCCAGAAGATAGATTGAGAGAATTTTGCTATTCATCTTAACCCATTCAGACAGTGGGTGCAATACACCCATGACAAATCAGAAGGTTTACTTACAGTAATACATTAGGACCACTCAAAACTTGAAATGGATCCATGTTTTATGAGGTCCACTGTATAATGTTATAGTTAAATACTAAAGTGTATACATTCTCATCATCAATTGAAGGTTAGAGGTGATGATGCTGATGATGTCACTAAAACAGGTAAGTAAAATTAGACAGTAATACATTAAAGCAACAATAAATATTACTGAATATCTGGCTTACTCAGCTCCACTTTTTACCACTGAATACCTGGCTTACTCAGCTCCACTTTTTACCACTGAATACCTGGCTTACTCAGCTCCACTTTTTACCACTGAATATCTGGCTTACTCAGCTCCACTTTTTACCACTGAATATCTGGCTTACTCAGCTCCACTTTTTACCAAATTGCAGCTACCCAACATAATTTTTGTAATTTAAGCTATTGTACATCAATACCTTTTCTGTTGCTAAATTATTTAATATATGTATTGCTATCACCTCCATCATTTCTAGGGTTATTCTCTGACTAATAACATGAATTATTATATGGCTGACTGATTTCGCATGATGTGTTTGGTCAATTTCAGGTCCGTAAATTGTCGTACTTGTTTGCTCTGTCCGTACGGTAAGTTATGGATCCTCATTTTTCCTTCCCTATTTTCATGGTTCACACAGTTGGGCCATTTATAGAAGGAAGGAAAAACAAGGATCGATAACTTACAGTATGGACTGAGCAAATGATGCTAATAAGAGGTATCTGATCTGTGGCAAATCTTTGGTGCCTGGGTTCAAGCATTTTGATTGGTTGATTTAGCAAGAGCGGAAAATCATTTTTGGTTCGTTTTTTCTGCGAATGCTTGGCTTTCGTGTACCGCAATTATATATTTACCTGACAATATAAATTTTTCCTCAGTGAAAGGGCAGGAGAGTCTTCTATATTTCATACAAAACAAGAGTTTAAAGCAATTAACAAAAGATAATTGACAGGGAGGAAATTACTGACATTTTTCACCTTCACCCATCACAAGAGTGTGTCAGGCAAAGTGCAAGTTTTACTGTAGTACTTGTGTTCGTATCAGAAAACAGAGATCTATAAGACGAATGTGTTTGACAGAGGCTGATGGTGAGCACTGAGTCCATGTAGGAAAGGTGTACAGAAGCAGTAATAACAGTGTCACTTCCTTCAGTCCTTAGTGGACTGCAAACACCTCGACACAAGCAAAACATGTGCATGCTTCATTTTCAAGTTCTTGACACAGACAAGAGTTCAGTTTTGCATTTGTACACAATAATTCCTTGATATGAAAACTCTGTGGAAAGGAATATTATGTGGAACACAGTAGTGTTCAGTGAAAATCCTAAATCAGAAGAAGGACTTTGAGTTTACAGAATGTTATGTGTGACAGCCAGTAGACGATTTTGGGCGCCAAAATTGACTAAAAAGTACAAACCGATGAGCCTGCCATGAGAGAATATGTCCTCTCAAAGTCCAATAAATTGTGCCCACTCCAACACACAGTCTTGACAGGTTATGAAAATCATGTCAACATAATTTTGATATTAAGTTTTCTACAATTTTCAAACAATCCAACACAAACTGCACACTTCATGCTTTGAAATTGCTGCAATTCCTGGAAATATAAATTTCAATTCATTCTATTGAAATTTTTCAGAAAGTTGTTATAAAACTTGGTTATTGGAAGTTGCTATAAAAAATTATTGGCATATGATATCCATGTAATATGATTATATTTAACTGACAGGAATCATTAATGTTTTAATTGATGAAACGAAAGTAGTGTCATGATGCAACTTTATAAGTTCCGTTCCGATTGTACAAGGAAGGTTGTTTAGCATTGAACATATTTACTGAGTCTGAGCATTTTCATGAGTTCGATCATAAATTTCAGGACTCTAGCCATTTCATTAAATGTTATTACAGGCTTCCAAATCATTGACTTCAATACTGTGCATAGGCAGTTACTGGAAAGTCTGGATGTACCGACACAAAACAACAAAATCTGAGAGAAAGAAGAGAAAGTTGTTTTAAACTATCATATCACTGCCACTATGACTATGTAGAGAAATAAAATGAGTTGGAAATGGAATGTGAAATGAGGTGGTAAGGTTTTCTTCATAGAATTATATTTCATTAAAAAAAAGGATGACAGAAACTGGTGAAACTGCAATCCGTTGAAACTGATCACGCCACACTGAAAATGCTAAAACCATGCAGAAAACTGGGCTGAGTGATACATTTGCCACAGACCAGGGTATTATATATATATATTCCATTTCTTTTTCTTTGTCATTCAGATTCATATTAGGAATAATATCAGCACACCTTTCATTTCCTCTTTAGTCTATAGAATATCAATTCCATTGAGTTCTGATTTCTTTAAAATAAGTTCAGACATCTGCTACTATCTGCCACAGTCCACTCTTTTTAAAACTTACAGTATTTTTAATTAAAATTATAGTATTTTCATAACATTGCCAAAAGCCCCAAACCCAAATTAAGCATAATATTTATTGTTTCTTGGGGCTCCTTGCCATGCACTCTAACATTTAGCATTAAATGTGTAAAGTTGTACTCAGTCTGGTTGTGAAATAAAATAATTTATTATATACTACTGTAGACAGTTCTGTAGTGTTTTACTGGGATATACACCACTTGTATTTTTTATTTGAACTGCATCCAGGACATGAGTAGCATATTTTTCATATCTTCACTAGTGAGGATATCAATGACGTCAGTTCCGATGTTTTCTCGCTCATTCTTGATGCATTCTGTAGTTTTTGTTTGTGGATGTGTCTAGATGCTCACTCATGAAATATTTTCACCATTCGAGGATAAACTTCATATCTTTGCACCACCATGTAATATCCTCTATATGTTAAAATATTCTCAATACAGAGGCAGAAACCTTGTAGTTTCTCAGATAATTTTACTCAACCAATTCGCTCGAATATTCATATATAGTTGTTGCATTGTCCATGTGTCTCCCCACACCTCTCATTAGCCGTCGCAACCAAATAGCCTCTTGTGTTGCATGACTTAGTGCCACGTACTCCGCTTCAGTGGAGGATTTTGCAACTGTGCATTGCTTTTTACTGGACCAACTAACTGTTCCATTTCCAATTTGGAAGACATAACCCGAAGTCGATCTACGAGTGTCTGGGTCTCCTCCCCAGTCTGCGTCGCTATAGCCAATCAATTTTGGATTCTGTTCTGGGACAGAAAACTTTAGTCCATAGTCCATTGTTCCTTTGAGATACCGCATAATGCGCTTAACACCGATCCAGTGCTGTTTACTCGGTTGTGACGAATATTGCGATAATGCACTTACAGCTGCAGCAATGTCTGGCCTTGTTGACGTTGATGCATAGGTTAAACAACCTCTAGCCTGTTGATATGTTTGGGTATCAAAGGCTTCCTCATCCTCTGATAATTGACAGAATTTGCTCCCAGGTTCCAGGGGAGTGGATACCGGCTTGCAGTATTCCATCCCAAAACGTTTTAGCACATTCTCCAAGTACGTTGGTTGGCTCATTGCCAATGTTCTCGATTCTCTGTCTCTCTGGATAGATATCCCAAGGAGGTAGTGAACCTCCCCTTGGTCAGTCATCTTGAATCTGGCACATAATGCAGCTTTTTCAGCTTCAAGCATGGAGATGTTATTTGATACTGCAATTATGTCATCAACATAAACTCCTAAAATCACAAAACTGATGTGTCCATCACATTCTTCCACTGTCTTTACATAAATACATCCATCAGCATCATTTTTCCTATAATCAGCTGATTTCAAATGTTCATCCAGAGTAACATTCCAACAACGTGCAGATTGTTTGAGCCCATATAGGCTCTTCTTCAGCTTACATACATAGTCAGGTCTCTCCTGATCTACAAATCCTTCAGGCTGAGCCATGTAGATATCACAGTCCAAAGTTCCATTCAGAAAAGCAGTCTTCACATCCATTTGGTGAACTTTGAGGTCATGCGCATTTGGCAGAGCAAGCAATGACCTCAATGATGCGCTGCGAGTAACAGGTGAAAACACTTCATCATAGTCCACACCCTTCACTTGCGAATATCCTTGTGCAACGAGTCTTGCTTTATAACGGTCAACACAGCCGTTCTCATCTCGCTTAATCTTAAAAACCCATTTCGAACCAACAACGTTCTTCCCTTCAGGGGGTGGTACTAACTCCCATGTATCATTCTCCAGGAGAGAGGAAAACTCTGAATTCATGGCATCTTGCCATTGCATAGACTGTTCACTGTTCAAAGCTTCATTTACTGTACTCGGTTCATCCGTTTCAGAAGTTAGAGATTCAGTTAAGTTACAGCCCTCATCTCTAAATCTAGCTGGTGCTTTCCTTTCTCTGGTTGGTCCCAGATTCCTAACTCCTTCCATAAAGCTGTCCTCATAGGTTCTCGGTATTGGGGCTCGTACTCCCACTGGTTCGGTGTCCTCCCCTGCTGGATCCTTGTGTACCGGGAGTTCAGGAACACACTCAGTTGTCTTGTCAAGATCTGCCAAGAAATCATCTTGTTTCACAGGACCCATTTCATCTGACACTGATTTCTTGTCAAAATGGTCAAACTTGTCCTCAACAAATTGAACATTCCTGCTCACAACAAAACACTTCTTCTCAATATCGTATAGCTTATAGCCCTTTACTCCAGTAGGATATCCCACAAAAACAGCTTTACGTGCTTTAGCATCCAGCTTCTTACGCTGTCCCTTTGGAATGTACACATAGCTCACGCATCCAAATACTCTCAAATGAGAAACGTCCGGCTTTCTCTTAAATAGGCACTCAAATGGTGTCCCATCATTCAATGCTGCAGTTGGACTACGGTTGTGTAAATAAACTGCAGTATTACATGCTTCTGCCCAGAAGTCCTTCGATAAGTTAGAATGTTGTAGCATAGACCTAGCTGATTCCATGATTGTTCAGCGACTCCATTCTGCTCAGGCGAGTGAGGGGTGGTGTACTCCCGGCCAATCCCCTTCTTATTGCAAAACACAATAAATTCAGAAGAGGTGTATTCTCGTCCATTATCACTCCTGAGAATCTGGACTTCATGTCCAAAGTGTTTCTCATAACTGAGAGTCCCGACTTTATGTCCAAACTGTTTCTCCACGTAACTCACATACTCTTTGAACTTAGACAGCACTTCGTTCTTGTTGCATATAAAATATACAGTAGCATACCTAGAATAATCATCCGTAAATGTCAGCATATATTTGCTCCCTCCTTTAGATTCCACTTGCATGGGACCACAAACATCACTATGCACGACTTGAAATGGCCTTGTAGCCCTCCTCTTCTCTTCGCTGTTCTTTGGAAAGCGCTTTCTCTGCATCTTACCAAGAATACAGGCTTCGCATTCCTTTTCATTTGTAGACACAGAGCAATCCATGCCATTCACCATCTCATCCTTCTTTAATTTCTTCAAGTAGTCATAATTCAAGTGTCCAAACCTACAGTGCCAGGTTGTGGACTCTGAAACCTGCGCATGCGCCACAGTGGCATGCTCAACATTTGCCTTATAGAGCTTATTGTCAAACAAAGTTCCAATAACAAATTTCTTTCCGTTCTTTACCACTACGCACTTCCCGCTGTCAAATATTACTTCTGCTCCCATCATGGTCATTGCAGGCACCGAGAGTAGGTTCTTGGTTAACTTGGGAACATACAACACTTTGTGTAGCTCCAGTACGACCTCCACTGTATCGCACGTGGTGAGACGCGCATTGCCTTCGCCTAAGGCAAAAATGACTGTATTATCTCCTAAATAAATCTTCTTAGGCTCCTTGTATTTGGTATAATGTTCCAAAATGTTCATGTTGCTTGTCATATGCTTGGTAGCCCCTGAATCAATAAACCAGACTCCTTCTTGATTGGTTGTGCTCGAAATCAATGCTACAGCTTCGCGATCGTCATCGCTCTCACTCTCGTCTGCTACATGAACTCGGTCACGTCTTCGACTGTTCGGATAATCCCTCATCAAATGACCCGGTCTATCACAATTCCAGCACTTCAAATCTTGATATCTTGCATCTGAGCTCAAGTCAGAAGAGCGAAAGCCCCGATTCAAGTGGTTTCCTCCTCCACCACATTTTCTGCTGAAGCCGCGTCCGGCGCCGCCATGTTGTTTACTTTTCGTGAATAGAGCATTGTCCAACTCTTGCTGCTTTTTGTCTTTCTCCTTGCGCTTCATATATTCCTCAATCAGTAGACCCTTTACGTTCTCCCAGTCTAGCTCTCCGGCATTTCTCGCGTTAAGACTTGTCAGAAAGTTGTCGTATGACTCGGGCAAGGATCCCAACACAACAGTTGCGAACTTCTTCGATGAAATCTGTTCCTCTAGCTCTCGAAGCTGCTCCGCTAATGATGTCATAGCTGTAAGATGCTTCATGAGATCGTCATTCTCTTCCATGGTCGCGGCATAAAACTTGCACGACAGTCTCACGATTTGGGTGACAGAGACGAACTCGAACTGGTGCTGTAGTCTTGCCAAGCGACGAGTGGATCGGTAATCGAAGAAATGTGGATCTGGATATCCTTCTCTACGTTTAGGGCGATCAGAGAATAGGCCTTATCAGATCTCAACCGAAAGGCATTTCTTACGGCCGCAGCAGCATCTTCAGCTGGCGCTATCTCCTGCTCTGGCTGGGTAAAACCCCACAGACCACGTTCTATCGACAACAACTCCACGATATATTTCCAGGACTGATAATTTTTGCCGTTCAGCTTCTCTATCTTCGTTATCTCTGCCATCTTCACGGATTCCTTGTAGAAAAACTTCAACAATTACTTTTCACCAACGTCCTGGGCCCATAACCTGTTAATATATTCTCAATACAGAGGCAGAAACCTTGTAGTTTCTCAGATAATTTTACTCAACCAATTCGCTCGAAGGCGTCTGAAAATATATTTTGTCAGTAACTCTTTACAATATATTGGAAAAAGTGAGGACCCAGCTTCTCCCCCTCTGTGGCCCCTGAGAAACATGCAAAAGAGTTTTTTCCTGCAACATGAATATGTATCACTTGTTTCCCAATTGTGATTATATGGTTAACTAGCTTAAAGACTGATATTTATTGACATTATTGTGGGGTTCCAGTGTTATTCTGAAGTTTTTAAGTCATTTCTTAATTAAATTTGTTTCTAAAATATGTACACCAATATGTGAATAGTTTCACATTAGATCATTAGATATTCAGTAAACTTGTTAATCCTTTCCCTACTAAACATGATTTCAAATAAACCTAACTTTTGAACCAGTTGACAAAACTTTATAAAGTGACCATTCATTTTGTTTGTCTCAAAGAGTAGATTCTCAAAATGTTCATTGTTTCATGAAATTCAGAAGTTGACAATTTTCATAAAGTTTGATTTGGTGTTTTATATATGGAATTGCCTCAATCTCATACTACAACTGTTATTTTAAAGCTATTGTAATGTTTTTCATTGAAATTTAGAATTTTTGTAGGTTTCAGCGATTCACTTTCGTGCGGTACGTAGTCGTGGTTGTAATTTTTGCCGGATATTAGCTCAATACATATACATGAAGTGAAAATATCTGAAATCGTTTTCGTATACTACAGTGTCAATTTTTCAGTACTCTTTCCTATAATGCACCTGTGAAAAGACACTCCCTTCTGATGAAGCCTACGCATTTAACCTCTAATACAAAATACACCCCTCCCCTCCCCCAATACAAAATACACCCTTTCCTCTCCGGGGAAGAAAAGAGTTGGCAAAAGAAAGAATGGATTGAGAAAAAACGAAAGAAGAAAAATATGTTTTATTTAACAGAGTATTTTGTCTGAATAAATGGGTGATTAAAGAAGTCACTCCCACCACAGCGGACAAACCACAAAATGCAGCTTAGTCTATTCAGACTAATTTCTATTCTATAATGTTTGATTCACTTCAAATAATTCAAAATATTTACTGGCATGTGTACAATACACTACCGTTCCAACTGACGTCACCTTGACGTAAGTACTGTCGGAGTAAATAACAAGACAAATGTCGTTTACAAAATTTGGTTAGTATAATTTAAAAAGTTAATTAAATCATTTTTTTTAATTATGTTGTTTAAGTTGGAATTGAACTTCGGTTTTGGATTTGAAAGTGATACCGTTTGCGATTTTTGTACAGCGCATCGAGACTATCAAACTCAGGTCACAACGGCACAATATCAAGTTTACAGCTATACTTTTAAAAGAGCCGTAATTTTCATGGAACAACAATGCCTTGTTTGAGAAATATAAGGTATACACAAGTATACTAAGGACGGGAGGAGGTTTTTATTTTTGTTTTTCTTGCTATGCGAAATATATTTGTTTTGACCAGTTTGTATCTACAAAAGACTCACGTAGAAACAACGACACACTGTGTTCCTTCATTAGGTTGGGCGCTTAACAATTAATTTTTTGTCTCGCCAGAACTGATGCCGAGTTTGTTTCAATTCGATGTACTACTACCAAGACTGCAGATAATTGACGTCAAGGAAAAAGGACCTCGATTTAAAAACTTTTAACTTTTTAGTTTTATTAACGACAGCAGGTAATTAAAACGTTCTTCAAAGTTAATCAAGAAATTGCAGTCTTTGTCTGCTATATATGAAGCCTGCCGCTAGTTGCCAACCCATTGTTTGTGATCTGCAAGAGGTAGTTAATGAACTCACAATGACCAACACTTACTGGGTTTTTAATTTCCGATTTTGTTGTTTTCCGAGTTTTGTTGTTTTATTTGTTTTCGTATAGAACTAGAGAATCAGCTAACAGTCTCCTCGATGCCATAAAATACTAACCTCTGGTAAGAACCAAACACTAGACTTATAGAGGTACTTCTGTGTGATATATCAACAGAAATCATTAAAGTCTTGTCTTAAACTCGAGGGATCGACGTCGCCTAGCGAACCATGGAAGACTAATTTTTGTCCAGCTTTATTTAACTTTTACCATTCCAGTTGTGGGAGTAAATTCGAATGAAAATGCTACGACCTGGAAGAAAGGGAAATGTAAGAAGAGGCCATCAAGTTTATCGAAACATCACTAAAGCGACCGACTTGCTCCTCTGTGATACAAGTCTTGGAAAACATTAGAAAGAAGTGTATAAGGACTTAGCTCTTCGTAATTGCAAGATTAACATTGGCTGTGCAGCCGATCTTGGTCTTCCTGTGTATCGTATTCCCTCTTCAGCTGCGATTGGTAAAGCGAGTTTAGTGGCTTGAGTCACAGAGCCATCTCTATATCGAAAATGAACAACAGTGGTCGTGGTGTCGTCTTGTTGAATGCTTCAACTGGTGCTTCTTCTAGGGGAGTGGTTTTAGTTGTTGTCGAGTCCTGCATCTTTCTTGTCTTGAATGTCGCAGCCTTGGTGGGTAATGGGCTAGTTTGTGTAGCAATGTACAGAAACACTTCACTTCGCACCATCACCAACAACTTTATACTGTCGCTCTCCCTCAACGATCTTCTCATGGCTGTCGTGGTCATGCCTCTTAAAGCTTCCACTTCAATTGGAGACAAGTGGATTGGGGGAACCATTGGATTGAAGATCTACGGATACTGCGGACATATTTTTGGCACAACCTCGTTGATAACTGTGGCATTAGTAGCAGTAAACAGATATTTCCGCGTTGTTAGACCAACTTTGTACCTCAAGATTTACACCAAGAAGAGATCTACCGCCATGGCTGTTACTGTATGGGTTGTGTCAGTTTTAATATATAGTATTAGTTTTCCAGTTTGTAAAATTAAATTTCGACCCGATCTTGATAACCCAACGATTATTTTCCCCGTTTTTGATAGCACAAGTGCCTTCACGTTTTATACCTCCATACAAAGTTTAATCATTTGTTCCGGGGGTTTTGTCATTGTTGTATGCTCTGCGAGGATCTACCGCACCATTCGTCATCACAACACCTCAACTGCTCCATCGTTAAGACTTACACTAAGGCGTCACGCTTCCCATGGAGTAGAGGAGGCGAGGATCACAAGAATTTTGGCAGTTGTGTTGATTGGTTTTTTCGTCTGCTGGTTCCCTCCCTTCATAGGCGGCATATTGGAGCGTTCGAGAGTCGTTAAAGAAAGCGCTCTTAAATACCAAAACTTTTATTACTCTTTTCCCGTTTATGTTAGTAACGTGATAAATCCATTGATTTATGCGTCAATGAGTCATCGATACAGATTAGAGTTTTTGAAAATACTTCGTGGACACTGTGTAGGTATTTCGGGACGTGTGACTGAAAATGGTTGAAATAAAGTACTTTAAAGTTAGAAGATAATTGAACAGGGAAAGTGAGTAAAGTTTGTTCTCTAGATTTGTGGTTAATTACCAACGAGCGAGAAGGCGGGAAATGCGAGGCAGCACATTCATGTGTACATTTTTTTAGAGATGATCATCATTTCCACATTCACGTGTACTTTTTTCCTAGAGATGATCATCATTTCCACATTCACGTGTACTTTTTTCTTGGAGATGATCATCATTTCCACATTCATGTGTACATTTTTTTAGAGATGATCATCATTTCCACATTCACGTGTACTTTTTCTTTGAGATGATTGTCATTTGCACATGTACATTCATGTGTACTTTTTTCTTAGATGATCATCATTTCCACATTCAAGTGTACGTTTTTCTTAGAGATGATCATCATTTCCACATTTTAGTTTACTTTTTTTTTAGAGATTACCAATCATCTGTTCCACGATTATTACATTACATTCACGTTTACTTTTTTTAGAGATGATCATCATTTCCAGATGTACATTCCCATGTACTTTTTTCTTAGGAATGACATGATCATCCTTCCCATTAGCAAGACGAAGTAGGTGGTCATTTCAGATTTTTTAAACCGGGAATTTAAAGCAAGGATTAAAAAAACATCTTTTGATATTACGTTACTGTATAGTTTTTCGTCTCGTTATTGTAGTGAAATCTTTTTCATTACGGTGCATTAAAGTACCGGGCGCACGTCTTATTAGCCAAAGGTCCGGGGGGAGGCTACTCGCCCAAATTCTGGATAGGCTGTGCGGCCCAACCCCTCAAACCCTGACCCTATTCCAGACCAAAAACGGCAATTTTTTATGCCCTGTTGTAGACAAAATAGCAAAATCTGTACCCCAGAAAAGAGAGAACTTTTTTAGTTTTTATGGCAGCTAAATTGTCCTAAAACGATACTCTTTCAGACTCTACACCCGAGTTCATACCAAACCGGCCCGAAAACCATACCCGAGAGGGCCGCACATACTGGCCGCATTGCCAGTTTTGGGAAGTATACCCCGAGCCAAAGGTATTCTCGTGTGGGTGGTTACCTATTGACAGGTCGCCCTGTTCTCCGGTGTTCTGTTACCGTCGCGCGTGTGGTCGAGTAAAGGTCGCGAGCCTTCAAAGTTTTCAATTCCCTCGCTGAGCGATATCGAAGCCAATCATGAATTGGGTGAACGGTTTTAAAATATCCAAATACATCAAATGTTACTTTGGAGAGATCATAGACTTGGCAGAGAATTTCCACGTTGGAGAAATGATCAGATGGATATTTTCAGTTCCAACATCCAAACAGAAAACTGCGCTCGCATCTTCTACTTTTTCTTGTTTAAGTTTTCCTCTCCTTCTTCAATGTGAATTGACGCCACCACATGCTCTTCTTTTTGCAACTGACCGTGATGAGTTGCCTCTGGGACGATATCATTAACTGAGGATGTAATACGTTTTTGTTTGAATCCGCATACTTTTTGATACATTTTGGTACGCTTTGGTTTCCGTCCAAATTAACACGCTAAACGTTTACAGCGAATCCGTATACTTTTGAAAACGCTCTCGAAAGTGGATCAAAACGAAAACGTATACCTATCGTTTTAGTGTGGACGGTCGAATCCGTATCAAAGTGAAAACGGTGACGTCACTATACCAAGTGCATCTTCCTTGAGCATGCGCATATTGTCAAAATGACGTCACGTCATGTTTATCAGCGTTTTCGACCGTTCCAGTGTGGACGGTTGAATACGCTATAAAAACGATATTGTGGACGCGGATCAGTCAATGCGTTTTCGGTGAAGCGAAAACGAATACATTTGAAAACGTATTAGTATGGACAAGCGTTCACTGACAGTACTCAATGCGAGCTCACGCCATGCATGTCATGAACAATGAGGCCTTCAACTAGCACATTCTGGGCCAGTATATTTAGCAAATTCTCGAAATGTCTAAGGAGATGCGTTTAAAATGTTGAACTTGCAAGTACTTTAAGGAGTTCCATGCATAGACAGTGACATTTAAGTCAGCTGGTTCAAATATTTGACAGAAATTGACATGTCCGTTTTAGTGAGAGACGTGGCTAAGAGGGTCGAGGGCTTACAAGGAATGCACATGAAAGTGAGGCGGATACTCAAGGGTCACCAGGGCAAAGTTCTGTGCTGTGATTGGGCAGCGGACAAACGACACCTGGTCAGCAGTTCTCAGGTACAATTCTAGAACCCTTGTTTCCCCTTTCAGCGTATAATTGTTACACCGAAGAAAATTTCAAAAACCGAATTTGGTTCACTGACTTTGACTTTCCATACAACGATGCCGACTTGCTATAATTCAGTCGAATGACGAAGGTCACTAAAACACTGCCAGTACACAAGTGATAGTAAAATTACATCGCGTGAACAGCAAGTGGTTGAGAAACCATTACCCATATCTCCAAAACTAGATCACGTGCAAACAGTCCAATATGATGCTGTCCAATATCGTCAAATATTGGATCGGCACGTGACTGTAATGCAGACATATGATTGGTAGATTTCACTGAGGTATCTCAGGTCTCTACATTTGCTTTCATGTGAATGAATAGATAGAATAGAGAGACGTAGGGAGAATCTTTCGTTGTAAATATTTTCTTCCTTCATTTCAGGATGGTAAAGTTATTGTGTGGGATGCATTCACTACCAACAAGGTAACAATTTCGTTTGCTTTGCTTTGTTTTGCATTTGTATGACATCTGTATACCCGCCTATAAATGTTAAAGGAAATCTGCAGTGAAAAATACAATAGAGTCAATAAAAATTATATTTTATAGTTATTTGCCGCGACTGCTGGTATTTACTCTTGTTCAAATTATGTTTGGCACATCAACATTCAACAGAAATACAAATTCTACTTGCATGTAGACAATTGCTAACCAAATGTGTATAACGTTTTACTGCTCTTTTAATACAACTGATACATGTAGTGGGTTTTGTATTTTGCAAATTGCATTTTGCTTCAACTCGAAATTCTTGCACAGATTGATTGAGTTAACATGCGGATGGCTGGGCGACAGATCTGTAAATCTACCTCTGAGTCCGAATGATTCTTCTTGTTGGACTCGACCCTATTTTTAGACCAAATTGTATTTCGTTTGTTTACACAATTACCGTCAACTCGTTTCTAAATTATTGTTCAACCCATTTACTGCAACTTGCTCTATTGAAATTCATAAATTGTTTTCGTTTGTCAACTCCGAAATGACTTGTGTATAGCGCAGCTGGCTTAGTTACTTGTTTTGTCGAACATAATTTGAACGCGGAAGCTAAGGTCAAGCGCTATAAAATATGAGGAATTGATGGGTCGCATTCCATGTTTATACGACTATGAAACTAAAATGCAACAATGGTGATTGCAAGCGGCCGCGGAATCGATCGTTTTATCAAATAATCTTTTCGCTCGGTCAGT
>JANSTR010225475.1:0-14337 GCA_025434805.1 Antipathozoanthus remengesaui | reverse complement strand
GCGAAACTCTATTTTTTTCTTTTTACCTTCTTCTTTGCACGAACGAATTTTTTCTATCATTTTTTCTTGCATGAATATTTTTTGGTTTTTTCCCCACCCCCAACCCCCATCACTTTTCCAATGGTGGATCCCTAAATCCTGTTTGACCCTAAAAATTTTAACTACAGTGCAGCTCCGTTTCAGTGAACATTTAGGCTCCAGTTGAAGTTGAGTTTCACTCGATTCAAATGCTTGTTCATTGGAATTAAATAGATGGCTAGCTCGACGTAGACTCTCTGTAAGACGAGTCGAGCTTGGAGCTTCACTTGTCTCGTGCTGGAGCAATACAAGGCTAGGCCTGCTTTCTTGTATTTTCCTTTTTTTCTTTTACTGCTACTACAAGCTGCATTTGCTGGCGATTTGGGTTCTTCATCGATTTGCTGATAAACTAAGAATATTTCTGGTCATTGCTGTTCTTTCTAGAAACAGGAAAAAACAGAAAGAATTCTTTATCGCACCCTGCTGGAACCAGGTACCACGGTTTTGTGTCCTGTCGTCTGAAAACTTTTGTAAATAATATGCAGATTTTTACCAGATTAAAAAAGACTTGGTTAATTGTTTTGGGAGCTGTAACTTTTTTTCTATTTAACTCAATACATGCAGGCGGTATGTTGTACGAAGCAAAACTGGACTGATATGTCAGTTGCGAAACAATTTACTTCTATAATTGTAACTTTGAAACCGACATTGCATAGCTGCCAGTCTGCCAGCGCTGGGGAAAGCAATTTTAAAATTGTTAAAACACCTTATCTGACATTCCCGGGAATATGTCAAGGCAAAAATATATGGTTTTCGCAATATCTCGGGGATTTTGAAAGATATCGAAATGCATGAAACCTTCACATATAGAAAGTGTAAATAGTTTAGTTTCTAAATGTACAGAAATACTAAAAGTGAAAAAGTGTTCCATCCAACATGCTCTGTAACCGATAATATATTACGTCCAGGTGATATTTCGCTCAAAAAGACTGGGTATATGTAGTTTCAGAACTAAATGCAACCTCAGGGAGGGTGAATCTCTCCTCGTGATTTTATACAATAATAAAGAAATGATAAGAATTTCCTTTTTATATTTAAACAAAAACGTTGCTCGAGTATCGTCGCCATGCCAAGGCGCTGTGCATGTGTTGGACGCCTGTGGTTTTGGCGGGAAATCAGTATCTGTCGCGCGCCCTTAGTCACGTGATAACTGCTTGCACATGCTCGCGTTGTCGAAGGACGAAGAATTTGAATATGGACTACTGGAAGCAGCACCAAAACGCAAACGTAGGTATATATTATATATACTTATATATATACTTATATAATTCTTGCTTTCCCCCCAAAATCTGTATACCAAGCTGCCAAGAATTGGTTTCGTGAGTGACGACGCTCACTGATTGCCGTCGGCCCAGCAAAGTTCGTTTCTGTTCAAGGACTCTTCCCTATTTCTCCTTCCCATTTGAGAGAAAATGACCAAATAATATTCAATTATAGTTAATACAATGCTCCTGCTGTTCTTATATCAACTGTGTCTCTTTCATTTCGTGAAACGCAATCAAAGCTGGGAAGTTGGGGGGAGGGGGGGGGGAGGAGTGAGTTACAACCTAAGTGGGAGCACTGTTTTAATACACGACCAGGTCGTGGAACTAATCGATCTCCGTGTAACATGTGGCCGAGGACGATTTTCTGCGCAACACAGCGTTCGGCAAAGTGTTGCAAGTTTTTTGAATTCGTGAACACGACACTGTGTTGCACGGAAAATCGTTGTTGCCAAGTCAGTCAATTGTATAACACTGCCGTTACGGTTAGGGAGAATATATTTTATATATATCTGGCGTGAGTAATAAATAATCTATTCCTAACTATTGACATTGACAATCCCAATACACGCTATTTCATAAGGTGATAAGGTGAACCAGTAAATTTCGGCAGAGGCTCATTCACATTGTTCTCCATCTTTTTCTTAAATTGTTGTTATTCTTATGAACTTTTATGGCAGCAAAATTCTCCTAAAAACGATATTCTTTTCTAGACTAAACAGCGAATTTCTGATCAAATCGACCCGAAAACCATACCCCAACGTAACATAGCCGTTAGACAATTGTGTGGAGTAACCCCCCTCACCCCCCTTCTAGGCAAAAGTATAATAAGCGATCCTAACCATATGAATCGCTACCGATATTACAGAAGCCTGTATTTGGTATTTAGTTTTGCTGGATAAAATATTGCGTATGTATTGTCCTGGCAGTTTGTGTGGTCGTGATTTTTTTTGATTTTACGATTCTCAAGTCACGGAGGTAAGGGATCCACCATTAAAAAAGTAATGGGGGGAGGGAGGGGGGAATTTTCAGCATGCAGGAATTTTTTTTGCGCCTTGCTTGTGTAGGGTTTTTTTTTGGAGGCGAAACCCTATTTTTCTCTTTGCTGTCTTCTTTGCACGAATTATTTTCCTATCATTTTTGCTTGCATGAATTTTTTTTGGTCCCCCCTCCCTCCCCCATCACTTTTCTAATGGCCGATACCTAATCAGAGTGGGGGGAGGTTGTTCTTTTCGTGTTTTTATTTTTTGAAGCAAATTTGAGATTCGTTGTATATGTATTGAACAACTGAAGTAAAACATTCAAATTATCAAAGCTGTTTTCATCTTTCATAAATATCTAATCCGACGTTTTTATAGCAGCTGCTTGCAACACAATTTCTGCATGACACGTTTATCGCCTGATCTCTTGCGTGACAGTTCGCCCAGTGCAATTTGGTCAGGAAAAATAAATCATCCTGTAATTGCTGTAATTACACCAGGCATATTTATTGCGATAACAAAGCCTTTTTAAAATGCCTATAAAGAATTTTCATCGATCTACTACAACATATAGTATTTAAAAAAACAAGCTGTAACTGTAAGTCATTTTCACTTTTCAAACTAAAATAATTCTAATTTTGATTTCAATCACTCACGTGACACAAATATAAAATACGCAACTCACTGCACTGGCTTCAACTTTACTACTCATTTCATGACACTGAATGGCACTTTCATAAAAACCCAACTGCTTAATACTAGTTAAGTAATTTACGTCTTTGTATGCAATGTGCAAACATATGTTCACAGACATCGATAACTATCGCAGTATCTGTGCATAATTAGTGATATTTACTTTCCAGTAACGTTTTGTCTGTTGTCACGTTAGTGTTTTGTCTTTTATGTTTTTAAATCCTTCCAGTTAATGTACTGCGCGCGTTTGTGTGGATATCAACTTGGTAAACAGAAAACAAAACTGAAATTAAAGAAAAGCCAGTTGTCATCTTTCAGGAGCTTTTTCCCAATCGAGTGGCATGAAATTGATGCAAAATAAACATCCTGCTGAATTTCCATAAATAAAAAGACCGGCCGTCAATCAAAGTTTGGAGCGTGTGTATTTTGGCAGTTCCGAGTCAAGTGTGATGGAACTTTTAGTTTTCCCTTACGACGTTTTGCTGTTTGCCTGCACAGCAGTGATTGGTTTTTTGCTTTATTCCGTGATCTTTCGTCCTAAGGATACATACAAAACATATCGAACAGTTTCGAAACGTTTTGAAAAAACAAACTTGTATAGAACTCTCGGTTTGGCGGGTGACTTCTATGCTTTTCAAGACAAGTTTGCCACGTTTCACGAAGTCTCCCAAGCAATCAAGCGAGCTGGTTTAGAGTCGAGCAACTTGATTATCGGAGTCGATTTTACTGCAAGCAATGAGTGGCAAGGAAGAAAGAGCTTCAATGGTAAATCGCTTCATCATATATCTAAAAACTCTCGTAAATTGAACCCTTATCAACGCGTGATTCGAATAATTAGCAAGACGCTAGAACCATTTGACACCGACAACCTCATCCCAGCGTACGGTTTTGGAGATTCACAGACCAAAGATCGTAGCGTATTCAGCTTCAAAGAAAACGAGAGTCCATGTAAAGGACTAGAAGACGTCTTAGAGGCCTACAACAGCGTGGTCCGACGCGTCTCGTTAAGCGGCCCAACAAGTTTTGCACCGATAATTGACAAAGCTGTGGAAATCGTAAAAGCCGAGAACTCGTACCACATTCTTGTTGTTATTGCCGACGGACAAGTCGTGGAAGCACAAGACGACGAGACGAGGGACTCAATTGTAAACGCTTCCAATTACCCGCTTTCTATCGTCGTCGTTGGTGTTGGCGATGGACCGTGGGATGTCATGCATGAGTATGATGAATTTTTGCCAAGGAGGCGATTCGATAATTTTCAGTTCATCGAGTTTCGACAAGTGACTGACAATGCTAAATATCCCGATGCTGCATTTGCTCTTCACGCATTAATGGAAATTCCAGATCAGTACATTGCTATCAGGCGGCTGAGATTAATCCCAGAGCATGATAGAGGATTTGAAAACGGCAAAGGTTCGGAATAATGACACGTCGTCTTTATATAGCAAACCAGAACATCTTTGTTTCAGTTCATTTCTTTGACTCCGATAATGTTTTTGGAGTGATTGGACTAAAAGTTGATGATGTGAATTGCCAGAAGATATTTTCAGGTAGATGGTTTTCAGCTTTGTTGGCTTTTGACGGAAAGTGAAAGAAATTTTCAGGATGAAACTTTAATGGAACATTAATGCTTACAAGTTGCAAATTTATACAGGTTGGTGAAAACGTAGAATATACCCGGGACTACAGATTATGACAGGTGACAAAATTGTGTGAAAGTGGCCCAGGCATGGCAAGCTACGCGTGTTTGAACTAAACCAGTATCGGAGCAAAATAAACTTCGCAGCAGTACGGATGCAAAAAAGTATTCAATAATTCATACTCTTTAATAACTAATGAGTTGAATGAAGAAATATGTGCGCATACACCCTGTGACTAATTATCACTTTGTCATTCAAATTAGTAACTTTGTTAGCAAATGCATTGTATTTTTAAGCAAATGATGCTCTCCAGGGAGACAAAAAACTGTTGAGGACTGAAATTATCAGTCATTGGATCGAAGCAGCTGCAATCTGTTGTAGTTGGTTCTAAGGAATATGAGCAAGAAATGTGGAGAACTTTCATCACTTTACATCAGAAAATATTCAAAAATATTCAATAGAGCAGTCACAAAGGTGCATCAGAGTTCACTTTATTTTATAGAAAACCTTGTTGAATTGAAAAGTGGGCTGTAAGTATTGTAGGTTAGACAATGGCCTGCATGGTCTGGGATGTTCAAAAGTGGGTTTAATTTAATTCTGGATATCAAAGTAAAACTTTTTTAAAATTGAGTTTTGTTACCTAGGAATACAAGGTACTATCTTTAAAACATGTATTGTTTGAACACTTCAGGAAACTAAGTTAGGCAAACCCAGAATGACAACCCCAGTCAACCTATAAGGATATAAACCCAATAATCACATGGGTTAAAACTTTAATCCAAGCTTAGCACTAATCCCGGGGGGGGGGGATTTGGCCAAAGGTGTGGCCCAATCCCTCAAGCTCTGAGAAAAACGGCAATTTTCTATCCCTATTTCAGTTTTATGACAGCAAAATTCTCCCTAAAAATGATACCCTTTGTCAGACTGAACAGTGGAATTCTATCAGGAGTCAAGTGCGTCCCCCCCCCACTGTTTTGAGAATTATAAAGAGCTACAGACGAAATGAAATTTCAGTTCCCCCATGTAGATGCATGGTGTTTGTCTATACCCTATTAAAGACCAAATCGGCCCAAAAATCATACCCTAAAATGCTGCACATACCCAGTATAGGTAATCCTCCTATTGGTCTAATCCACTTTCGAACAACCAGGCCCATGTATTTAGTGCTTTGGCATTGACAGCAATGTTTCAACTATGTGCCAATTTTTTCAATGTGTTTCACTATATAAATTCAATATTTCGAGAGGAGGGGGTTAAGCTATTGTTACTGTTTATTTACTTAATGAAGCTAAGGGTACCAATTTTGATTATTAAACTTGCCTTGAACCACATGCGCTTTTGAGCAAAAATCTACCTAGAATAATCCATCATTCATACCACTTGCTATAATTTATTGTTGTACATCCTTTATTGGATATAGTTCAATAACAATAGCAAAGGTTAATTGAATCTAATCTTAATGAGAGATACTGTATCAGCTCCTATTGTACTTTCAACCAACATCGGACATAATGCCATTGTCACCAGAATCTCCAGAGACTGATTGTGACTATTAAAACCTATTTTGTTATTGAGACACTTTCTGTTGTACACATGACTCCCTCACCTGCACCATTTGTAAGACTACTATAAATAGGGGGTGGGGGTGGGGGGAGGGGGTTGAATAAGCCAAAAAATTTTAAAGGACACTATGAGCTAAACAGGAATTTAAGAAAGGGTGGGAACTCTGAGTCTTTGGATAGCATCTCGCTCATAATCAAACAGCCGTTAGTTGCAAGGCATCTTACTTGACTTGCTGCAGTTGACTCAACAGTATAATGAATAACAATTTCTTCTGGAAACTAAGCAATAGATCAATGTCCCATGCAGGTGGAGTCATGTACTCTTATTTACTTATTTATAGCGCTAGTGAAACTGGGGATGCCTTAAATGATCTATTCAATGTCCAATCTCTATTAAATACCTTGTTAATCTAATAGATGCCCAGGTCAAAGTAGGATTTTCAGTTAGATGCTGACCTCTTTATCAAACACCCCATATCTAATAAACAGCCCCCAAAGTAAAATGTTCCAACTTTAAGTAAAGTAAATAATATATGTTGCTGTAAGAGTAAGTTTCCTAAACTAGAATATTGATCTTATCAAGCATACAGTCAAGCAGATTTTACATATATAGTGGTTTAAATGGTTAAGTTGCAGTGCTGTACAATTATTGTGCAGAGCAACGTTGATCTGTTTCGGAGGTCGTGGGTTCGAATCCCACTGGGGTCAGAGATTTTTTCTCTTTCTTCATGTGGGCCCATTTCCTTTCTATGGCTATCACTCAGAAGGAATATTGGGATATTTGTACAGCACTGTAACTTAACCATTTAAACCACTATATCTGTTTAAAAGTGCTGAGCGGCCAAACCTTACAGATTTTACATATATATATTTGTAATGCAACATATGTTCATGGTAGAGCACTGCATTCTGGAAAATCTTGATAGATATAGGAGTCACTGTTATTTCTTCCGAATTTCAAAATATGATTCCAATTTTTTATTTTGACATAGAACATCGTGTTGCATTGATTTTTAATTAGGAAACAAGGTTTTCACTAAAGTTGTGTGACAAAAGAAATTATGATGTGTTTTGAACAGTAACAAAACCAAATAAAAAATCAACATATCAAAAAAGCTTTTATGGCCAATTTTCAAACTGAACTGCTAAAAGCTACTATTATGGCTACAAAACAGAGCATATGTTGTTTAATAATATTTAATACAATATTTAATACACAATTGTTGCAAATTAATTATTTGAATTAAAGATATTATTCATCAAAGATTGCAAACTAATTTCTGTACACATATTTTGATAAAAAATGCAATTCAAATAGTGTAATTTTGTTGAAAATATTTTGCCTGGGAAAATATCAAATGGTGACGTCATCATTACGTCATTTGTAGGTTATCATGGACTGATGTGTTTCAAATGAAGGTTGTATGTACATATTTGAAATTTGTAATATGAAAGGTGATTTCTGAACATTATTTTGAAAAAGAAACATATAACCTAAGGGAGCAGTCAATATTTATGGCTGGGGTTGGGGCTGAAGACAAAATGGTTGGGTAAAAGAAAGTTTGAGGTACTTTAGGTTGGGTAAAAGGAAAATTTACTTAGAAATGGTTGGGTAAAGGAACAAATATCAAAATAGACTGTGTCAAATTTAATGATTTATTAGCTGACGTTGAAGTAAGTTGTTTAGTGAAGTTGCAGTAATGAAAATCATAATTTCTGTCTTTCAAGTAAATGAACACTTTTGAAACTGCTGTTTGTATTCTCTGATGAATGTTATTTTGGGAGCTACTAATCAGTTCGTATCATAACAAGGTTAGATGGAAATCAGTTTTGTAGTTTAGTTAAAACCTTTTTCAGGGTTGGGTAGACATAAAATGTTCCTTAAAAATGGTTGGGTAGAAACAATTATCGGCAATAAATGGTTGGGCAAATTTAAAGTATTTTTAAGGAGGAAAATAATTTCTCTTCGGCCCCAACGCCGGCCATAAATAATGACTGCTCCCTAAATACTGAAAAAATGATAGGATGAAATGTATCAAATGACGTCATTATGACGTTATAACCAATTAGGAGCCTTGAGTACCGAACTCAAGTACAGTTTGTCACAGTCAATAATTGTGCCAAGTTTCATTAGCTTGTGGTCTATTATAAGGAAATTATAGAGGGGGAAGCAATGAACCAATTAAGCCTGGGTAAGATAGGGTTAAAATGTCGACGGCAAAGTACCAAAACAAACCTGAAAGTAAAGGACTCTTGACTCATCTTCACACCTTGCAACAGTTACTTCACATTATTTGCAGGTAGTTTTATTAGGAAGTGTAAAATATCGATTATTATAATAAACACCTCGCTCCAATATACGTTAAACCAGGGCGTTAAATAGATCATTTATTGTATCGCCAACCAAATGAATTGAAATGGGTCGAACTTATTGAGGGGATGGAGACGACGGGGGGGGATTCTGATCAAGAGCCTTTTTGTCAAGAAAGAAGGGATATTTCCGGAACCACAATTTAATTTTTAAGAATGACTTATATACGAGCAGCACAACTAGACCTTGCAGTTGTATTAAACATCTTTATTACTCCTACGCGTTTCGCCGATATGTTGGATTCATCAGGAAGTTACAAAAATACAACTGAGTGTAGCATATGTATAGAGCCACGTCCTGAGTTGGGATGTGCACGAATAAACTTCCCTTTTAGTTGTACGGAAAGTGACGAATTTCGCAAATATGCTATAAAAGGCATTTGCAGAAACGCCATACTACGTTATTGGGGAAAGAAATTTATTATCTTTTGGGAGCTGCACGGTTAGCACTTACTAACGAATTTTCCTTTTGTTTTCAAAGTCTCTTAAGTGGCATTTTTTGTTGTTTTACGATGTTGAAAGTCATGTTTTCG
Source organism: Antipathozoanthus remengesaui (assembly GCA_025434805.1). Taxonomy (NCBI): domain Eukaryota; kingdom Metazoa; phylum Cnidaria; class Anthozoa; order Zoantharia; family Parazoanthidae; genus Antipathozoanthus; species Antipathozoanthus remengesaui. The sequence continues at coordinate 5,219 of JANSTR010225475.1, read as the reverse complement.
CATAAAGTTATTTTGAACTCGGACAGAGCGCATTTGCTCCCCCTTGGATCCAATAAAGCACATTGTCACATTATTCCCATACAATATAGACTTGGTCTACCGATAATTATATACGTATGGATAATGTTAAAAGTCAAAATTTTGTATATAATGTCACAAGTAGTTAATAATTTTAAAAAAAACGGACTGCGTTGGCGGGTAGGTAAATGTATGATAAAATCAACCAAGGGTTGACAAAACAATTCTCCGCCCCGAATGCATGATGGGAAGAAAGCTGACGGTTCCACCCAACAGCGCCGGAAATTGTTCTGTGAGGTGGAAAGCAAGCTGACGTCTCTAGTGTCAGCCCCACTTAGGAGCATTATGATTAACGCTCGGTTTTCTTCTCACCATTCCTTTGCAAAATGAAAATCTCAAGTCTTGTGAATTTCTAGGAATTCTAAGGAATTCCCAGCATTTCTCAACATGCAAATGAGTGTATACACAAATTTGACGTAAAAGTTGGATATTCTCGTGAATTCTTGGAATTCAGATTTTTAGCTCGAGAAAAGTTGGGAATTCTTTAGAATTTCAAATATATATGTACAAAGAGCTAGAATTCTATATTCAGTATTGTGCATGGTCAATTACCACACTTTAACATGAATTTTGTATAAGTCGACTCTTATTCTATCTTCCGAATGTGTGGTCTAAGGATTGACGTGGTCTGTAAACTATTCTATATGTCTTAAGTTATATTCATCCGTCGGTAAATTTATATATAAAAGTTAAGTTAAGCTTTAGTAGTAAACTTGCTAATCTGAATCACGTATGATTGCAATGCTGCTGTTTTTCTGTTGACATTAAATACTATTGCGGGGTTATTTAAGAACTAAGAAAGATGTTACTGAATGTTTGGAAGTCAAATTCGACCTTTACTGCAATTGCTACAACATTGAGAACATGTTACTCGGATTTGCGGAATAAATGAAAAAGTTGATGTGCTTGAGTCATCCGAAGTTTTAAAGTGGTTGAATGCACCTTATCATGAATCAGTACTGTTGGCTTGTTGTTGGATAAATGGTAGAGACAAGGATATCGAGGATATCGAAATTGTACCTTTACTGACGGTGGTAAATTCTACAGAGTTTGCTGACGACTTCTACCTCCGCTGCCGACCTCATAAACCTACTGAACAATTACAACTATACTACTATACTCGACTGCGTTCTTTTGACTAGTAACCGGATATTTAGCATGTCAATCACGCTGTAACCCAGCGCGCACTGACAAATCCCGATGTTTTTCATGAATGTAGTACTGCGGTATGTTCCAGGTTGTAATAAACTAATAATAATACTTTATCACGCACCACGGAATCGTTCTAATTGATTCGCGCTTAATTAGTCGTGCCGGAGGCAACGACTCTAGGTTTGCCCTCCGTTCTTTTTAGTTTTAGTTTTGTTATTTGTGTCGAGCTCCTTCTGCGCATGCGTGAATCAGCGAGAGCTGTTGCCATGGCAGAGTGGTTTGCGCATCGGCTTTACAAGCAGCAGGTCCACGGTTCGAGTCCCGGCGGGTGCGTCTCGAACTTTTTTTTTTCTCTTTGCACTTGAAATACTTAAAGCTTTTTTTCTTTGTTCTTCTTTTTACTTCATTATAGAATAGTATAATATTTTGAATCCGATCTCAGGAAAATAAATTGTCACACACAATAAATGCATGCGTCGCCGTCCGGTGGGATGATTTCGTAGTATGCGTGAAGTCGCCAGTTTTATATTCAGTGCCAGGCGTATAATATTTTGCATTCCTGAATATCAATTAAAGGAGTAATGCTGTCTTAACAAAGAAACCGGCACAACTGTAGGCTACCTGTAGCCTCTTGTTTGTCAAGGTTTTATTTCAATTTCCTAAAATTTAAAAACGTTGCCGAGTATTTCAAATTGACCCTGGCCTATCATTGTATTTAACTTCGATGGAGTCGCCACAAACCGTAACCATGTCATACCCAGTCTCTCTCGTTCTAAGTCTGGAACAAGAAGAGACTGGGTACGAGTCATACCGTGTGCCGTAATACAAAGTTAAATTTGTACAAAACAAAACAGGGAAAGTTTTACATAACAGCTATAATTCGGTCTTTCATCAAATCTTGTCGCGAAGATGAAGAATGGATAAAATGGATTATTCCTTGACAAAACATTTGAAAAACCTTTGACGTTGTAAATTAAATAATAACATCGGAATTATAAATGACGTTTATGTGTTCCCGGTGATAAAATATGCGAGTTGAACAAGTGAATTAATTCTTTTCGTTCCAATAACTGACGAGGTCAAATTCTGGCGTGCAAGTATGTGTTACTGGCAGAACTATTGTACAGCGACACAAATATATTGAACTGATTTGCTGCTGTGCAAGCGAAGTCTTTATACTACTGTATATGTCAAATAAGAGTCCAAGAATTTCAATCAATATAAATAGATACCTTAAGGAAGTTTGTTTGTTTCCTTCTCCGGTTCATGGATGCGCAACAAGAACGACTATTGTTTGTTTTGCAGAATCTTAACTTGTTCCCTGCAGCAAGCAAAGTTGAGATATCCGAGAAGGTTGGGAAAATTAGCACTGCGAAGAGTTTAACTGGTCAGCGGATTGCTGAGAAGCATATTTTATTGGTGTATTATTTTATTTACCTGTTCACATTCGCAGAAATTGAGTATCTGAGTCATTTCGACGTTAAAAAGCATAAACACATATCAATTTATATGTCAGTAAATATAACTATATGTGCGTGTACATTAGGGACGCACCATCAAATCTCCGCAGGGGGAGGGTGTGGTGGGCAATTTCTTTGTGCCACTCTTCACAGCAAGAGGGGTTTTTTTGGCAGTGCCGAGTTTGCATGCTTAATGATTGTCAGTGCTTTTGCATATAACTTTTTACAACTATTTTGTCTTACTCCACCTTTTTTAAAACTGCCCACACACACCCCTTACAGGAGATAGGAGATCTGAGGGTAAACTCCTTATTAGATGCGGGCTGTGTGCGGTATTTTTTAAATGAATTCGGCGATACAAAATTAACGATTTGTCAAAGTATATTGCTCCATTGTGTAATTGTTCGGAGATAAAAGTTAGTCCTTGTAGTTATCACATGAGTAATAAGGTATTTTATACCAGTGTTCAAAAAGTTTAGTGTTTCGGTCGCGGTTCACGGACTGCAGTACTTCATTCTCGCAAGGCCATTTGCTTGTTTAAATAGCTGGCTTAATTTCGCGTTAGTTCTGTCTCTCTGGGTATCCCAGCCTAGAGCTTGCATCATCTCCATTGAAGAAAGAAATCAACCATATTAGAAAACAGTGGTCTTTTTTCGGATTCTAAAACTTGGTAAATAATTGTCTATAATAGGCAATGTTTTGGATAAGTATTAATAGCTACTTCGAATTCATTTTAGTTCGCTCCACATTCCCGCGCTATCTGCTCCAGTTGTTCAATAATTTCTTCCATTGTTGGTCGCTCATCCGGGTTCACGTTAACGCAACTTCTTATAAGGCGTTCAGCTGTGTAGTTTGTGACTAGTGACAGCTGAATCTCACGCCTACGTGGATCAGGGAACTCTCTGGTGAACATCTCACAGAGGAGAACTCCAAAGCTGTAGCAATCGATCTGAAAGATAACAGAAGGTAAGTTGTGCACGTAAAGAAACAAAATGGCGTCCAGTTACCTGATCAAATTATCATCGTCATATTACACTCTTAGGGAATCGTCACATGTCAACTTTTACCACGTTTGGGGGTGGTAGTGGTAGTGATGGGGGAAGGGGGTTCGGGTAACTTATGAGGATTCTCAAAGCGAATATCGATAACGTTAACCAATATTGTTTCGATAAATTACAAACATATTAGAGCAGATCTCGCGCAAAGTACTTCACCTTTTGCAAACATGTTTACCACTGAAGATATTCAATTATTTTGTCAGTTTGTTGTCTTTGTATTCAAAGCGGAAAATCTCGGCAATTTTACCTGTAGAAAACAAATGTAACTCGACACGAGAATCGTAACATTTCTTGTTCACAAACTCCTAGTTCAACTAATCTAGCAAACACGTGGCCTGCACAAAAGTTAGATATAACTTTTAGAAATGTCGGTAGATAAAACCACTTGAAGCCTTACTCATCTGAGTTCGTACGCTTCAAAAGCTATAAAGAGGTGTTTTAATAATAGGGGCGTTCAATCGGGAAGTAACATAATCAATAATTGAGTAACGTTTCTTAGGCGGTGGGGGCACAGGGGGAAGGGGTCCCAGAGAAATGTCACTACGTCGTTCGCAAAATCGATATGCAACACTAGCTTTTTTAGGTTTCTTAAGGAGGGGAGGGGTCCCAGAGAAATGTCACTAACTTCATTTTATGTGGATATGCGACACTCCACTTAACCCTAACACAAGCTTTTTTAGGTTGCAAAAGGAGGCAAGCTCCCCCGGGAAAATTTGAAATTTGTGTTGCTAAAATCGCTATACTGTAAATGCACTACAATTTTAATCATAATGTATTTTTCCCATCGATATACGAACACTTAAAATATTTAAATTGTTGTAGGGAAGCTAATTTTTTAAAATGGTTCCATCTCCAGTTGTTTGAGTATCACTAAACAAAATGTAATTCACAAAATGTAATTGTTACTCTTATTGCGATAAGAGCGCCGCATGCTCCGATTATTATTAAAGCGCCACTCACTTTATTACTTGCAGATATCGCTGAATCTGAAAGTATCAGATTTTGTGAATAATTGCTTGTAGAATTCTACTGTAATTCTCTTTGACTTTGACGTTTGCAAACTTATAGCAGGTTCATTTTTTCTTAAAAGAACATAACATATACATAAAAAGATGACATCACTGTATATTTTCAGTTACTAAGTATCGACTTGTGGTAATTAAGAAATTTGAAATCTTTATTCTGTTGCGACTCACCTGCATCAGCTGGCGCCTTGCTTCCTTGTTGTGGTTGTAAAAATGGTAAAGTAAATAAATTGTCTCTATTTCTTGGATGGAAATTTCTTGTAATGGTAATGTTGGTGACGATCTATCTACATTAATATATTTAACAACCAGTGTCCATCTGTGTTCTCTTTGTTAATAATGATAATGTCGGTGACGATCTATCTACATTAATATATTTAACAACCAGTGTGCATCTGTGTTCTCTTTGTTAATAATGATAATGTCTGTGACGGTCTATCTACACT
>JANSTR010225364.1:0-14340 GCA_025434805.1 Antipathozoanthus remengesaui | reverse complement strand
ATAGTTAGAAATACTGCTATTGAAAGTTTCTATCCTCCATGCAAAACGCTGGAACAAAGCAGTCGCTTCAAAAGAGTTGACCAGGGCGCGGTCACTTTAACTGTTCTGAAAAGCTCCAGTTTAGAACAAAGTTTTCAATAAAATTAACTTCGAATTAAAATCTAATCTTACTGTGTTATCAAGATATTATTTCATTTAGAAAGGAATTTGTTGGCGTTAGACTGGTTGTGCCGTAAATTCATGCAATAAAGAATGCTGTTTAATCCTTTAATTATTAGAGAGGATATTTTCAAGAAGCAAGACGGCATAACCAGTTGTCCAAACCAGATAATAATCGTTGCTGTTGTTTGTTTTGAACAGAAGAAACTTTTGATGTAATTGTTTTTCTAAAATAAAAAGGTCGATAATGGGCAAACAGTTGCAACCTTTGATATGTGAAAATGGAACAGTTCTTATTTTTGCGTGTACTATGTTAAAAAGTGTTCAGACCTTGTATGCTTGCTGCATCCAAGAAACTGGTTGGCGATCATTGTAATTACTATTAACAGAGAAACAAGAACAAGTGGATATTTGTTATGAAAGTTTGGTAACTCGTTAATAGATATCACTATATCACTGTTTTACCTGATTCAAAATATCATTTCCTGCTGAATTTGATGTTAGTGTACTGTTTAGAGTATAGCTAGGTGTAGTTATGTTGCTCTTTTCACCTGAACTCTTGATTCTGGAAGATTAATCTTCATAGCCACCTCTTCCCTCATGAAGATATCAGGATAGCGCGTTTTAGCAAACAGTTCTTCAAGAATCTCCAACTGAGCTTTAGTAAATGTTGTTCGTTCTCTTCGCTGTTTTCTTGGATAACCTACAGTAGTATAAAATGTGAAACATAAATCAATACAAGAAGTGATTTTCTGTATCAACTGCAAAAGCTTGAGGAAGTGACCTTGATTATGCCCATAAAACTCCAACAATACTAAACCAAAGTTCAAATACTTTTTAGGGAATTACTGAGCTACCTCGATATCCCATTTTCCATGCATACATTTCAGCATTGTATTTGTATTCCAGTTTCGCTTCTTTCAACTGAGTGCAATATTTCTTCTCTCTGCAACATTCTTTCAGTGGTGCGTTTTAATAATCCAAAAAAAGTAATTATCCTTTAATATAACGCTAAGCCATTCTGGAATAGGGTTTTATTCTGGAACAGAATGCACTCCAAAGAGACATTGCTAAGAATTTCAAATCGAGCACATAGTAGAATGTCCTTACATCAGTAAGACTCGGTACATGGGAAAACTCTGGTTGGTTAGATTTGAAAAACTGACAAGATTTTCCACGTCGGCGAGAAAGCGAAATCGTCAGTGCGAAGTGTTAGAGCTTCAAAGTTAACCTCAAACTTTTCACCCCACGGCGAAAGCACGGCATATAGAGTTTAAGTTGATCAATCTTATCGTTTGGTATAGTTTGTTTCCACTACAGTATTTTGCTTTATTAAATTCCAGTTGTATCTAAGTTGTGCGAAGGGATCTTGTACGGTAAAGGAGGCCAACGAAGATCTTACAACTTATTTTTAAGTTTAAACAGTTAAAACCCTTTATATTGCCAGATTGCAAGTGACTTGGATTGTTTTTTCTCACATAAAGGAAAGAAAAACTGAAAAGTAAATAAGTATCAGGAGTACATTCATTCCGGTTAAAATGTTTGGATACCGATCCCCTCAGTCAGTGGCTTGAGTTTACACAAATCAAACATTTGTAAGATTAAGATAGAGCCGTGCTGCGCTTTTACTTCTTATCTATATACCTGCGTTCTCTATGTTATTATACTTTATTGATACTCGCGCTCAACTAGTATTGCAATTGAAGACTAATTTGACGCTGAAATGGGGCAATTAAAACTGTAAAATTTTCGGATAAAAATTAGACTGAGAACTGAAAATAATTCTAAGCAAGATTTCAATTGATACGACCTTTAATAGACCACTTAACAGACTTTAGCTGGGAACCTTCACGTTAAGATTACAGCTACATTGTTTTCCACAGATCCTTCTCAGGGATGGACATTTGTGTATAAAATAGAAGGTTTAAGAAATAAATCTTTCTTAAGGAAGGAATGCAAATGTAATCACCTAAAAACCTAAATGGACTCCTTTTAGCCTTGCTTACTTTATCATCAGTATCTTCTTGGTCGTGTCTTCTGTACCATCATTACCGTTCGGACGATACGTGCTCTTTGATAAATATACCTTTAATGGCGCTATTAGAAGATACAAATTTTAACCGTTTAACTGTGGCAACACATACCATATGGTGGAACCATTGGTCCAAACATCTCAGGGTTTCTTGGTCCAAAATTTACTCCTCCAACAGGGTAAGGCGAGTAGTGGTTGAGAAAGCCTGCCATAATGTTCTCTGATCTTCTCTTGAGGTGCGCTACTGAGTCAAGCAAAACAAAACTGGTGATGTATTGAATGGACTAGCAATTGCATTGCCCCTCATTTCCTAACTACTTTGATTCTACCCCCCGTGGCTTGCAACTGTCAACTTATTACTGCAATAGCATAGAGCCAAATCCGTTTGAACTGTCACTTTTCAGGGATGGAACACAAGGACAACAAGAGGAAGCGATAATGACTGAAGGGATTTGTATATACTTAGACTGATCAAAAGTTCGGAGCCGTTTATTTTGAAAACCTATCACAAAGTGCTGGATTTACCTGGGTTTGGGTGTTAGCTGACGATGAATGCACGTTCAGTTGTCATGAACTCCGCGCGTGGTTAAAATTATTACCTTTTTACATATATAAAGCAATGTGGGAGGTCAATCATCCCGTGCTACAGACAAAAAAGGATGCCGCACATAAGCGAATGAAATTCCGCACCGTGGATTAAATCTGTCACGGTATCACGAAAACAAGGGTCGAAATTAGTTAAATTATATAGTTTTCCAAAAAGTTGACAAAACTTTCCGCAGTTTAGCCAAAGGTAATGAGAAAAAATTGGTCGGTTTTCTTGCACCGCCGCCATCTATGAGTGCCATTAAAGCTAATCAATTTGCTTTTGATGGTTTTGATGATTTTGCCATAAGTGATCGAAGCTGCACAAAAATAACAATCATCTCCATTAATGTTTTGTTAGAGCTAATTTAGAGAGAGTGTCTTGCTTCAATTGATAATTGAGAAATTATGTCGAGAAACTAAAAGCTTGTGAGACAATAATGATTCTTAATTATTTGAACAATATTCCTGATCATTTTTGAAGACGATGCATGAGGTTATTATATGAAACCGCCCGACAATGCGGTAGAGATACATTTTGCGAAAAAGTTGTCAAAACTCTCAAAACATGTAAGTAAATACACAGTTTTTATCATGTTTACATTAAACTTTGAGCACTTTTGCGAAGGGAATTGTTGTTTTTGTTTTGCTTTGAAGTTAGGGAAGTGATTCTGTTCAGTATGTTTCGGTTTTCTTGAGTTATCCTCATACAAGCGTATGAACTGCACCATGATGTTCGGTCGAGTGGCTGATTTGGGTGAATTTGAAACAGACAAAAAAAATAAAGAGCGAAGTGCGCCAAATCGCTTCAATGTACTATTTTCTAATATGGCGTTTTAATCACTTTTTCATTCTTGTGCGTTGTTATTCTGCCAATAATTGTGTTTACTGTTATCTCAGACGATGTTTAATTCGCTTACTTTGGATATCTGTAACATAATAATGGTCCAAATTATCAGAGAGAAGAAACGGTTCGTTTTCTAGTCAACATTAATATAGTGATCGAGTGGGAAGAGAAGACATGAATAATTGATATTACAAACCTCTTGCAATTTAATGCGGCAAATCAAGTATGGGGAAAAAGGTGTCGAAAATACTAAGTCAATACTTTATTACTTGCCATGCATTGGACCATTCAAAATATTTTAAAAATTAACAAAGTTCGTACATTCTGCATGCTATATGGTAAAAGTTCGCTTGGTCAGCATATTTAAAAATTTTGTCCGAGTTCGCTACTTCCATAACATACTGTTCATGAATATTGTAAAAGGAAAATTGAAAAGAAATATTGTCTTCTCTATGATGCCGAGCTGAAGAAAGTTGTGCAAATACTTATCAAAAACAAATTTTAAAGGACAAAGATTTGGATTTAGAATTCTTAAAGAAGTCTAAGCTCACTGACTGATCGCAGTTGTGGTTTTACTCACGGAAGTTTGCATTTGATGGCTTCAAGAGGCTTTGGCAGAAAGTCTCAGTGTCCAACCTTCTAAATCCCGTCTCGACTTTTGCTTTGTCACGGAACTATCGAAAGTTTCCGATCTATTCACGTTCACAAAGATTTTAACCAGCTCTGGAGAGTTTGGTTTTGGTTTTAAATATCGGAAAGATGCATAATTTCAGGCAAGTTCCTTAGATGGATCTGAATTGTACTAAGATTATCCCTATTCAAAGAGTAAAGGACTTGAAATGATTTTATTTTCGTGGAACTTAAGTGTTGATTTTATGAGTACTTTGAGTGCTTTTTTTCCATTTTATGAGTGCTTTGACTGCTTTTCGACCACATTTACTAGGAAATGCAGATGAATTCCATGTTTATTCAGGGAGCCTTCGTGATTCAAAATAAATGAAACATCAAGGAGATTGAAATATCTAGGACATAAGGAAAAAGGCACAGAATGGTAAATGTCTCTGGATTTTCTAATATTAATGAACATAAAGTTCATAAGACAGTCAAGTTCCAGTCAGCATACTAGTACATTCGTGACCGTTGGCTTCCTCGTTCATTTGGTAAATGTATAATGAAATTGAAATAAAACATGATAAAAACCATGAAATTAGAAGTGTTATTACAAGTTATTGTTTTTGCCAATTTACCATTCCTTGAAATTGAAAAATAGGAGTTGGACGCGAGTGGTTCACAACGCTAATATGACTTTATGCCATGCAGTTGATAGAAATATCGCCAATCATGGACATTGCTATGCCAGAGGTGCTCTGCGGTGTCACTTGTTCTGCGAATGTCCTAACTTTTGAACCAGCTGACGAAAACCTGTATATAATCCGTTTATTTGTAACTGTAGTTGCACGATTTTGTTCCATAATGAGACTTGTTTTTATTTTCATATGTAGACTACTTAAAAATCCCCACATCTCGTATCTCTTGAAGGCTGTATGGAAGTATTTGTTTGTGCTGTTTGTCCCTTAATGCCCTAAACCCCTATTAAAGCGCTGAATGTCGTGGCTACTAGATCTCAAATCAATAATGTTTACGAGAATGTGTACCCTACACCAATAATTCAAATTGAAGCACCTTAAAAATATTTAACTTTCCATCTGAAAAGTGATACCCATCCATGTAGGATATGTTTACCCTTGTTTTAGTGTATTTTATACACTGGTTTAACTTAGTCTTACGTTGTGAATACAATTTCGACCTTCAAAACTGAAGTGCTTGGTTTTCTGTCATCGCGTCGTTTTCGAAGGTAGCTCATTTTAAAGAGGGACTGGACATAAATGGACACCTTTTAAGATATACAAATTAGACTGAATGATGAAATAATATTTGGAGAAACGATTAGCAACAAATTTGAAGCCGGTTTTCGATAAAATCGTTCCCGAAAGTTCAATAAACTATCTGAAAAAGAAACAAGTAACACCTGATCACGTCAACTCAAAGTAAGATGCAAAATACTATGCGAATTCGTCAACTGGTTCAAAAATGAGAACATTCTAATAACGAGTAACACCAAACTATATTCTACCCTTCAAGAGATTCAAAATGAATGATTATAGTATGAGTTTTTATCTACTGGTTCATAACTTAGAACATTAAGAGGAAATAGGTAACAAATATATAGGTATAAAACTAAGATCATGTTATGGTTTAAAGCTTTGGACTAGAAAAGCGGTATATATCTAGCTTGAACTGAATTCAACGTGGTCAACGTCAACGTCTTTTCGTTAGGCGTTACCGGTGATTTAAAAAAAACAAGTTTAAAAAAAGAGATTATTATATATATTAAGACATTTTCATCCAAGAAATAGTTTAGTATCCTTAGTTAAGTGAATTCTTCATCTCGAAAACAGACAAAATCAGCTCCAAAGATTTGTTAGAATGGGCGGGACTACTCGTTCTTCAGTAAACGCCCTTTTTAGCCTAAAGATGCGAAACAAACCAGGTTTGCTGAAATGAAAACGAAACTGGAGCCGGAGCTAAGTGCTATAAAAGTGTACTAAGTGATTAACATTACATTTATCATGAATTTTATAACTTTACTCTGTTTTTAAGGTATATTCTTATAACTAATTACATATACTTGGATTGTAGAGACTGGCTGTGTATTGTATGTTATTACTAGAATTAAGTGATTCAGAAAATAGAGAACTATTGTGACATCCTTCCCGTTCTTGCGCCACTAAACCTTTTATGTTTAACTTTGAAAACTGGAACTTTAAAATTTGTGATGAGAGAGGGACCACCCAGCCCTGAATCACTATATATATAGTATTTAACTACGCATTGGCCGACTGCACGATCCCCGGGGCACGATCCATTGATTCCCTTACTCATAATACGTGGATTATATACTACAAAACCAAGTTACAAGCCATTTCCTGAACACTAGTTACACATCAGTGGTGACTCATTAAATTGTGGGGAAGGGATCTAGCAAGTTTTTCAAGCAAACTTAACCCTCGAGAAGATCACTGAAGATCTTGCTCAACCGCTTGCGTGTTGTTTTAAGGATAATCTTTGGAGAAAGCTTTCCCTAATAGAGAGTAGCTTTCGTGAAACTCTATTTTTCCCGTCACGACTGGGCACAGTTTACAGGAAATACTTTGCCTTTGATACCTATTATCCTGGCGGATAATGCCTTGTGAGTACATGTTGTGATAAAACGTTCTTTCACGCTATCTTGGCCTTATATGCAATTATTTTTTCCAGTGAAAAATGTTTTTGTAAATGTTTCAACTGTCACCATGTCACACCTACACGCATACCTTGATTTTCAGCAGATTCAAATTTTTACAGACTTAAGTCCTTATCATCTAAGACAATGATAGTTTTTCTCTTTCAGTCGCCTCCCCTAACTATATCTCCATCTCACTTGTTCAGCTCTAATTTGTCTCCGCTCTACGGTCTTTCTTGCTAGCTGCCCTCTGCTTCAATATACTTTGTTATAAGGACATTTATTAGTTCTAATAAAGTGTTGTTATACTGCAGAGATAATAAAATGAGTTACTAATAAAGGGAAATAGAACGTCTTGCAGCTGAAAAGATCAAATGTATGTTTTCTTAGTATGAATGTCAAAGTGAGCAGATTTCTCTCAAAGGCTTAGTGTGACTTAGTCTCCGTCTAATCTTTCTTCAGTATTTTGTTACATAACTAGCACAAAACTTTGTACTCAGTCAGCTGCCAAACATAAATAGCCGCATATAGTTGAATAGAGTCGTAAGAGGATAAAATTTGTACAAAATATTGCTGGAAGAGAGAAACATTCAAAGCTATGAAGTGTTTTGGTATAATAATTCTGTAAACATAATGTTTTAGCCAGATCTTAGCAAATTAAATTCAGCTTCTTTTCAGTCAATTCAGTTGTATTCAAGACAATGAATGCAGGTTTTGAAATTAAATTTAAAAATGAAAACATGATTTAGGGGAAGTAAATATCTCAACTAATTATATCTATTCTTCTCATTTTAGATAGATTTACGTTCTGCGGTATTCTGATCCCATAATCCTGAACGGCTATAAATTTGCGAAATTAGTGTTCTGCGGTGTTGTCTGTGGTCTCTCAACTAAAATAAATAAATAAATATAACTTCCATGCAGTTTTTTGCTGGCTTGTATTAAAAAGAGTCATTCAAATTTATGAGCCACATTATTAAAATATCAACATTCGCCGGCGCTATTGCTAAACCTTATCTTGGTTTAATCTTCTTTTTCAGTTATGAAAAAGAATTGCAAAACCTCAGCCCCAGAAAGATAAACAGTTTCATTTTTTGTAATTAGCTGGACCTGGCTCAGGACAAACACCCAAATGCGAAGTCATTACATGAATTCTTATTACTATCCATATAAACTGAAAAATGAAAAAGTATCAGAAGCAAAATTTAATGTCGCTATAGTATTGGCAGGATTTCATTGGATAGAAACCGTACAACTAGTAGAGTTGTAAGCGAAATACAAATTCTCTGCGTCACTTTTAGTGAATCAGTTCAAATCGGGTTCAGCAACTCAGGGTTTGTCTTTGAAATTTCAGTACACTTCAATAAACCAATCTTATATATGAACATTGATTATTATCCGGAAAAACATGGAGGCAACGATGATTTCTAAATTGTTGCAGCGATGAAATGCACTAGTGAATTTTGTATTAAATCATAGTAAGGGGTAGATTTGTCTCAGCAGAATTGTAAGCCCAACAAAATCTTTGAGGAAAAGAGAAACAGATCGTGTCATACACCAACAGTAAAGCCGGATAAACTGCGAAATATTCAAATCGTCAAATACACGATAGGAAATTTGATTGTACCTTTAATAAAGTACTTCATGTAGTAATTTCTTGTTGTAATCGAGTGCTTGCAAATATTGTTTTGTTTTGGTTAAGTGAGCCTATGGCGTAGTCAAAATTGAGAAAATCACTGGCAGTTAAATACATAAATTATGCCTAACAAATCAGAAAAGGTAGCTTTTTTATTGAACATGAAGTGTGTCCTTTTCTTTATTTTGTGCTTCTTTCAAATGAGTGTCAAACCTCTGTATCATCCGGCTGCTTTTGTTGTAAAATTTTGTGCGTTCGAGACCTAATTTGAGTTTATCCTCTTATGTTGAATCATGAAATGAAATTATTTTAATAAACTCTTATTTAACTTCAGCTTAGCAAATATGAAGTCTAACCTAACAGACAGTTCATGCCGGCATTTCCTGACTGATAGGAAATGTTGATTTCCCAGTGCAGTGTTCATCTGTACTATAGTACATGCTGAGTATGTTGCGTCATACATCCAAAACTTAAAGCTGAATATTTTGCGTGTTTCAATTTTCATATTTCGCTTTCCTTTAAATGAATAGAGTCGCTTCATTTCCTTTTTTGGCTTAGTTATTATAAATTTTTTCGACTAGCTACAGATTATCTCGTGTCAAGAAAAATGTAAACACTAGGCGAGGCAGGTAATTTCACAGGTCAATTGAAGAGAATAGCTTTTCAACTCGAAATGTTGCAAGCAAATAAAGTTCTAAAATCAAATCGATTTATTCCAAGATAGAAATAGTTCTGCTTGACTGTTGCTGCGTATTATGGGCAGATCATTTGCTAATTCTCACGATAATTCTGTACACGGCTTTTCGCAATTCGAGGCAAAAGAAAAGAGGTCTAAAGCTTAGTTTACTCTAGCGTTTGTTTATACAAGAGATTCCGCGCCTTAATCAAACTTAGAAACCTGGATAAATACAAACGAACCTCAGCGTAAACACGGAACCTTATCATGCTTCCGAAAACCAACACTGATTGAGAAGGCGTGAAAAGCGAGCAAGACAAATATCGTTAAGTTCTTTATTTAGTTTGTGTTTATGTACAAATACTACAGAAAAGACTGCTAAAGTTGTCATCTGATTTGTACATTTGCTTCGTTGTGGTTGACCTGAGCGGTGGGCGTAACCTGATTTCCTGTTCAGAATACAGTACAAGGTTTTGATTTACAAGACCCGTATTACCCCACATACATTTTACGGATACTTGCTTGTGCATCAAAGGTTACCAAACAAAAGCAGTGTTGAGAATCTGCTCGAGCTAACTGTAATTATAGATTAGGAGCTTTCAATTGCAAGTAGAAAGTTATCACTCGACCAAACTAGTTTGAGATTATCTTTCTCCTGTAAAGGAGTAGCTGTTGAGCGCAACTCCTAATCATTTCAATTCCCCACGCTTTACTATAGATATCTACTTGCTTGGATTTATGCATACAACCGAACTTGTCAACATTTCAATTTACCTTGTAGTTTAGAATTTTTCTACTTGTGACGAAAACCCTTTACATCATATACGAGGTTTTGGTCAAGGTATACCATCGAAAAATAACTGTTCTTGGACTACTGTGTTCTCAGATTTACCAATCTCAAATGTACTGTAATGGGGCTGTCTTAGATTTCCAGAAAGATCAATGATATTGACCATCAGATCAGAAGCTCTGGAAGCATCACCGAGTCAGTTGTGAGTAAATTAATTCAATAGTTACGAATGTGATACAAGAGGAACCAGTTTAAACAAAGATGCAAGTGAAGGAATTTGTAAAAAAGACGTGACCTCTGCCCCCTCCTTGTTGTTGAACATTGCGGGAAACCATTTCCTAATAAATTTTGTGGTTATAATCCTTGAGATCACGTTCTTGATTTTTCCAGTCATTATTTTACCTCATATAGAAGAACTGGAACAGAGTGGGCTGAGGATAGGGGTTCAGTTTTGACAAAAAACAAACACTAAAAGACAAAACTGAATTGCTTGATAAACCTAAGAAATAAATGTTAAATAAACTAATTTAGTTATGAGTTAGTTGATTATGGAAAGAAAGTGTTCCTGAGAGTTCCAGTTTGCTTTCATTTCTCAACTTACTCTTCAACGAATGTATTAAAGACAACCGCAATACCCGGGCGAAACTCTGAACTTTATCCAGCTCTGTTTTGAGAACACGAGACTGTTATAGTTATATTGGATCCTTGTTGCTGAGGTTAGTTTCCTGTCCTCTTCATTGATATAGGGCAATAATCCATCCATTCTATTTGCGCAACGATCTCGGATGGAACCGGTGTCCATGTTTTTCATGACATTGAAGCGAGAAGTTAAACAGATAAACTTAAGACACGCAGTAAATCCATTTGTCTAACGATTTCATGAAAAGTGAATTCGTCATATGTTTGAATTCTCAATACAGTGTGTGAGTGAATTACGTTGAGTTGATCTCGTAGGGGTACAATTTCAAGAACAATATGGCAAGTATTGGTCAATAGCTGTACCAGCTAATTATACATGACACTAAATACTGCTCACTTTCGAGTGAGGACACATATAGAATAGGACTAAGCAAAAATGGTAACAACTCTCCATTGTCCAGTATCGACATTCAAACACACCACCGAACTTTAGTTCAAGAGGTGATCGCTGAGGTCACTAAAAGCAACTTACTTGAAAATGGTGATAGAAGAGCTGTGCTTGGCCACGAGTCAGGGTTTAATCTGCTGCTTGCTTGTGTGTTTTCTAGACTGTGGCAATAGAAAAGGAACTCGGTGTCAATAAATTTAAATCAACGGAAGAAGGACATTATTGCGTGCTTCCCGTATGTACGAATTGACAAATACCAACGGGTGGGCAAATCAAATGGCTTGCCTGTAACTTGGGCCGGATAAGCTTAGACCATTTTATGTTTCGTTAAGACAGTGATACTAACCAGTCTTTCATTTCCTCTGTTGTGTGGAGCTCGGCTAGATATAACAACTTTATTAGATGCAGTAACTTTGTGAAAAAAAAATTGGACCAGTTTCTTTTATTTGTTATACTAATCAAAAAGCGGCGAAGGACCAAACGATGCCGACTCTCTCCCAAAGGCGGTACTTTTTTAAACTGTTCAAAGCGAAAAAGTAATTGGCCATTGGGGTTCTTTTCACGATATGAGTGAAATTTGCCGTCTTTAATTGGCCAAATAACTCTTTAGAAAGCCTCGTAGATAACATTACTATTACGCTAAATTCTTTGATTAAGGAACATTTGGTTTCATTCTCATTTCGGGTTTTCCCTAAAAATTTGTTTACTCGGTCGTGCGTGAATCGATGACTTGAAACTTTAGCTGTCCTCCAAGTTTTAAAAAGGTCTCAGTTCATACGTTGTTAATCTTGGATATTACTATCTGTATCTTAAACATGCTGCTTTAGTTTGAAGGAAGTACTTATTCCTGCCTTTGTGGAGTTAGGCCCAGCCTCGTGTCACACAATAACGATTAGTTTATCACCGACTCTTTACTAAGGCCAAAGGATTCCGACTTTCGGCTAAACAAAGTAATTAATTGAAGGCAACGCGATCTTTGTCGCGTGGTTTGGGTCTTTAATATCGCCAACACACACAGCTTAAAGCTTGTGAATAGTTTATCAATTTTTAGACTTAATGAACAGTTTATTCAACATGAACAGTATATTGACATATTTGTCTTGTTACATGTTCTGTCTAAAGATTTAGCAATCTGAAGAATTTCGTCGAAATAATGCCATTTTTAACTTGTCAAAGCGGAATGTTCATTCAGATTTTTTACATCTAAGGTGTAAAAATTAATTGCCTTGTAAAGTTTAATAATTTCGTGAAGGTGGAATAAATTACCACCTTAAACCATTTAACCTTTCATTGGCTCCCTACTTACCGCCGTTTTGGAAAACTTAATTCTGTAAAATAAACAAATCTTATCTCGCGGTGGATCTGTTTTATTAAATCTAACTTTGTGGCACACGCTCTTCAACTCTGAAATCATGGCAACACAACGATCAATGATAAAGTATTTTCATTTCTTATCACCACTTCAAAAAAAGAATACCAGTCTACGAGAGTTCGCGCGTACGCGAGAACGAGGCCAGTGGGCGTTTAGTTATCGGCCGCCAGATCTAATAACTTTCTTGAGACAAAGAATATCTTGGCCTTTGTTAGAAATCACGCCACCACAAAATTTCTGGTCACGATTAGTCGTAAACCGGTAGTTGTTTTTTTTATGATTATTTTATAGTTGCATCAACTTAATTGGGCTATTGGATCACCTCGGTCTGTTGAGTGTTGTAACTTGCACATCTGGCTCAAGCGTGCGGTTCAGTTTTCAGTATTGATTCAAAGTAAAATGCTGAGAGTTAAGGGACAGAATGATTGCAAAACCACAATCACAAGATCAGACAATAATCAGCAATTAATAGGAATCAGAACCTTGCTTATCAATTAGACAAAACTAATTTTAGCTGTGTTCTGTCGTCAGGATAAATTCTCATAAACGGATCAACATTTATAATCCCTGTTAGCAATAATTACATTCGCGTTCAGGTGTACATTTAAACATTTCTCGCCCATTTACTTTTTATACATCCAACCGTTGGGTTGAAAGAACCTTGCATGTGCTGTGCCGTGTTTGTACGTGCAGTTATCTCTGTTCGTAGCATCTCACTTTACACTTCCCAAGCCTCTGCGTTTTCTCGCGGACAAGTCTCAGTCAAATACACTTGAAGCTGTCATATATAGGTGCTATTTTTTGCACTGCAAAAGTATCGTGTTAAATCACGAGAGGCGTGATGCCCTGAATACACGAAGTTTCACCAGCGCATATTTTTCGCACTTTAAGAGGTAAATAAATTCAGGATATTTGGAATAGTTAATTTCCTGACAAGTTCGATGAAATTGATTCAGGTATTCCAAAGGAATGTGAAACGCTTCATACGTGATTCTGAACCCATTCAAATCAAAACAAAGGTCAAACAAGATCTATTATAGAACATCACTCCCGTGCGCTATAATTAAACATTCCGTAAGGTGCCAAGCATACTATGATATCATAATATTCATATTCATGAAGAGTTAAGGCAGAAAAACTTGTTTGATTCCTTTAAAACTGAATTAGTTTATGAGCAATTATTTATAACGTTTTCCCGAACATCTAATAATTTTGTCACTCATCGACACGGCGCGATGGAAATCATTGGAACAGAGTAGAACAAGAAGAGCGTTGGCAAAGAATGTGATATAGAAAACCTAGATTATCTGATATATGTTTGACAACCACTGTCGAGAAGACCGGAAAATCTGTGAAGGAGGGGATGAGGGTGAAAGATTTTGATGACTTGTGGATTCCAAGATATCAGATTATTCGCACTGATGGCGCTAAGCCGCACATGAGAATGGGCTTATGATCACAAACCTATTAGCCGCTAGTGATACATTTGTGATAGGGACAAAAAAAATCCCCCAAGACCACGTTGAAGTAATAGAGGTGAGCTTGTAGGGGTCGAGGAATTGTTGTTGCACGTTTTCTGACAACAGGCTCTGTTTTATGTGAGACAGGAATCGAGGGCGAGCAGAGTGTTCTGGAAATAATTTCGACCGCTATTCATGTCTGAACTGATGGGTTGGTTGAGATAGATGCAGACATTTCGTATATATTATGGACAGTTGGTCAGACGATTGGCTCGAAAGCGATGGTGGAAACCTATCAAAACCAACTGTGAACTGATACGGGCGTTGGTGATGCATGCACGCGTATTTATGATCAAATGTGTGTGTGTGTGTGTGTGTGTGTGTGTGTGTGTGTGTGTGTGTGTGTGTGTGTG
>JANSTR010225253.1:0-14340 GCA_025434805.1 Antipathozoanthus remengesaui | reverse complement strand
GCAAACCTTCCACTTTACTGATTGGCCCTTTACCTAATATGATACCTTTCTTTGATCAAAATGCACAAAATGGCTTCTCAGAGGAACAATTTTTCAAAAATTGCTGGAAGAGCATATATCCTCAAACCCCTCTAGCAGCAACTCTTGGCACTTGCAAAACTCATTGACACAAGAAATGACCTGCCTAAATCAAAACAGAACCTTCCTATTTATGAACCAGGTAACAGGTAATTTATTACTGTGCATTCTCCATTCTATATGTCAATATTACACTGTGTACATAAAATTATGTATGTGAAGTAGATTTATGTGCAGTTTTTGGTCTGACTGGGTTACTGATACTCTGAGAATACTTTTAGGATGTGACTGTTTAGCAACTTGTTGATAAATACTTGTATAATTATCAAGATTTTTCTTGGATAGTTGATGGTCTTCACTTTTTCTATCTGCACAGTTCATCATGATTGGTTCCATGTTTACTGTTACGCAAGGGATGAAGTCATCCCCCCCCCCTGTTGCAAGAGTTTTTAACAAAAGAATCATTTATTTGTAACTCAAATATTTGTAAAATAGTCAAAGCTATCAAATTATATAAGAAAACCATATTTTAAAATCTTGAGATTCCTGAAGGGGAGCATGCATGCTCTCGGACCCTTCCCCTGCATGGACCATGATGAAGGGGGTATGAGAGGGAGGTTGGGGGATTTAGACTCCTATACAGCACCCCCATTTCACTAATCACTAGCTATCCAGCCCATCCCCTCTACCTCAAATCACTCACTGGTCAGCTCTCTCTATCCATTTAAGTTGCTCTAGAGTCACTGGCAAACTCCTCATCTTTTGAATGACATCGAGGTATGACAGAGGTTCATATTTTATACCCAAAAAATCCCATCTCCCAGAATTTGTCTTCCAATCCCTACTTTTTAGCATACCCAAGTAGATCTCTTGAATTACGTGACCAATTTCAAGAATATTTAACATCTTACATGCATGTGGAGTGGTAATTACTTTTCAAATTGATTGCAATATCAGAAAAGAATATTTATTTTGTAAAGAAGTGTCCTTTAGGGTTTTCTGTCGTATCTGAACACACATAAAAATATGATAATTTTATTTGTGTAAATATCACTTTTCAGCCAATCAGTGAAATAGTCAGGAATATATATGTATAATAATTATTATGTATTTGCAGTATTTGTATAATTATGTTTATAATAAACAGAATAAAATTATATATAGTCATTGCTCATTCATGAGATACCAATTTGAACACTCGAAAATAAATTCCATATCACTGCATGCCTATGTATTATTCTCTATTTATCCCATCATACCATGCCACACTTGAAGCAGTAGATAAATTGCACTTATGTTACTGATTTGAGCTGATAATAATACAACACCCAATATTTCCCTGTATAGACCCAAAAAGTTCCCTTTTGGCCAAAATTTCAGACCAAAAAAATCCTTGACACCCCTTTCCCCCCATCCATAAAATATGTGAGTGGCATGGGGCCCGTGGGTCCTGACCATATAAATTTTATAATATTTTAAATACTATAAGTAATGTGCAGTATTGTCCTTCGATTAACTCATTAAAATCTTGAAGCCCTGCTCACAGAACTTTGTGAGATATTTGCAAATCAGTTGTCCACATTTGATGCCAGAAAATAATAATCATATTCTAATTGCAGGAGGTATAACAATCCCTGCTTTCTGGAATGTACCCGTTTTGAGGAATGAAGGGAACAGAGGAAGATTTCCTTGTGTAGTGTTTTCACATGGCTTGGGTTTGAACCGTTTTATCTACTCAGTCTTCTGCTGTGAGCTGGCTTCCCAGGGCTGTGTCGTGGCTGCCTTAGAACACAGGTATGAAGT
Source organism: Antipathozoanthus remengesaui (assembly GCA_025434805.1). Lineage (NCBI taxonomy): Eukaryota > Metazoa > Cnidaria > Anthozoa > Zoantharia > Parazoanthidae > Antipathozoanthus > Antipathozoanthus remengesaui. The sequence goes on along the minus strand of JANSTR010225253.1, from coordinate 12,459 downwards.
ACATGTATGTGATAGTGATAATAATAAAATTATGATATAGATTTGATATAACACTTGCTCTGATTGGTCAAAAACTGTGCTCCCTCACAGTATAGTCCATTTCTTGGGGAAACCAAAATTGCTGCCTAATTTTGTAACATGCTCGACATATATTTACATATTTTCAACTCAATTAACATTTATTATTATCTGATAATAATAATAATAATATATTTACATATTTCAACTCAATTAACATTTATCACATATATATCACTAGTTATTGATTGAAAAATATTGTATTCTATTATATGGCTGGTTGATTTCATGTGCTGTGAGTAGTCAATTTCAGGTCCGTAAGTTGCTGTACAAACTGCTATTTTCTTGACTGTCCATCATTTACAAAGTTTGCTTATATTTTTCAACAAACCCATATAATAAATATCTTAAATATCTGTTTGCTCGGTCTGTACCCGAAGTTATGGATCCTCATTTTTTTCCTTTCCTATTTTTATGGCCCTCACGCTTCACACTTGGGCAATAAAAGTCCTGAAGAAAAAAACTTGGTCCATAACTTATCATACAGACCTTGCACTCGGCTAATAAGAGGTATGTGTTGGATCTGTATACTTGAGCAAGACACTTTACTCGACTTGCACCTGAGTCGCCTCAGCTATATTTAATTGAGTGCCAGCATCTGTGAAAGCTACTGTAGCCTGCAATGGATAATAATATCCCATATTATGGGGGGAATTATGCATGTAACTCTCATCCTCTTAACAGTATTGAAACCATGGATTATAATTAAGTGCCAGCCATATCAGCCAGTAGTCTTGGGAATATATTTAAATTGCATGATACACTTGAAATTAAGATACAAACCAAGGTGTCACTTAAGCGTGCACACATACAGTATTTGTTGGTTTTTCTTATAGGGATGGTTCAGCTTTGGCCACATTCACCTTAAAAGAAAATGAAGAAGAACCCAACAAACTTTACCAAGATTGGATTCCTTATATTCCAGTCAGTGAGGCAGAAAGTGAATTTCAACTGAGGAATTCCCAGGTTTGTTAATAATGTAAAATTATTTGAGTTGTACTAGCTTTGTTCTTTTATGAACTCGAGGTTGAGAATCCAAATTTAGTTGGAAGCTGTCCCTTATCCCCCCTGAACCCTACACATACTACAATCTGAAGCTAAGTGGTGAAAATTAAGTGAGAGCTACTCCTTGTTCCCTCCAATTGATCCTGTAGACCTATATCACATTACTAAACATAATTATCTAAAGATGGTTCATGAGGTATTTGATATTGTCTAGAATTTATGGCAATTTTCCCACTTGTGGCCTTGTAGGTGCACCAGAGGGCAAATGAATGTGTAGATGCCTTGGATATTCTGGAGAAACTACAGCAGGGAACTTGTCCCCCAAATTTGCTTTGTGGTGGTCTGGATTTAGAGCAGTTTAAGGTTGGTACAGGACTGCATGAGTAGTGCAAACTATAAAAAGAGGGTTGTCCAATACACACGAACTGACTGACTGATCGTCAACCCATCAATTTCATGACCGATCGTGATTATCTTTTGCAGCAAAAGGACGGTGTGTGTCTGTTGGTCATGGTCTGATTGTTACCAATGGAGATGGACCATCATGAACTAACATGGTTGAGGACGGTCGGTTCCAGGTCATGGGAAACATAATCTTTATTGAAGTTTTGAGTTTTGATCTATGATAACTGATTGAGATGGATTGTTATAAACTAGCATTTTTGAACATGATCATTGCAGATCGTGTGGTACTTTCAAGACTTGTTTGTGTTGATGTGTTGGTGAGAGCATATTATTCAGGTCATAAACTGGACAGTGATGGTGACCAATCTACCTCTGTCTGGATGGTTGTGCATCTTTTTGAGTGGGATCTGCTGACGAATAAAGATACAATGGAAAGCAGCCTAAAGTGACACAAAGAATTATTTTTCATTGGTTAGTTGTACGAAAGACCAATTATTGAAAAGGAGACAAGAAAGTTACCAATAATTGTTGGATTGAGATACAGTAAAAACCTGCGAGTAACAACTGGAAAACCTGTTAACCTCAAATTTGTCATTTATACCCCCTATAAACAAGAACCTATTTAGCCCAGAAAATAAAAAACAGGTTCTTATTTTCAAGATCATTATTTAGTGATGCAGAGCTGGTTAAGAAACCTGTTTGGAAAAAAATTGCTGTGCAAATAAATCAATTAATGTTTTGGGGCATCAAAGCACATGATTTCGATCCACGAATATGTCTTTTATTCCGCCTGCCAAATCTTACACAAAACTCAACAAAACCCTAAAACACGAGTTTTAAAGCATATTCCACTGACCCCCCTCTAGGGAACAATCGAAGTCACGCAACATTGTCTGAAAGTGAGTGGAGTCGCTACTGCGATCACCACAATGAAATAAAAACGTAAAGTGAAGGAAGGTTGATATTAATTAACAACAACAACAAGTATTTTATTTTCACCCAGAATTGTACAGCTGTGACTTAGAAAAACGATAATAATAGATCTGAAGTGGGTATTGTATTGCATTATGAAACAAAACTGACTTATAAAAACAAGAAGCCAAAATCTTTGTTACTATTAATTTTTAGTGCAGCTAGGCAAAATATGTAAATGTATATGTTAATGTTATAGGGTGTTGTTGATGGGGGAGGGGTGGGGTTGATCAATAGAAAAATAGGCCGATTACCATTTTATCTTGTAGTTGGATTTTATTTGTTTTACACAGAAATAAGAACCTAATTAAGAACCTAGATAACCTAAAATTGTGTTAACTACCATTTAAGAACCTGTTTAGGCTAACTCTAAAAAATATAGGTTCTTACTCGCTGTTTTTTTTTTAATGTATACTGACTTTGGTCAATGCCAAAGTGGCCATGTGACTATGTTGGTACAGGCATTAGTACTGGTCAACTGTATTGTACTGAGAAGTCTTAAAGAGGAAAAGGACACTTGGTTTTATTTGATGTCAACCGTCAGGGACTATTATTATATAATACTTCAGTTGAAAGAGGAAAATATAAATGTTAAAGAGACGGACTAATTGTTAAAACATCGTCAGACTGCAAACTATAAATATCTGTGCCTTGAGTGGTGTAATAAATATTCAACCTTGGAAAGGCCGTAATTAACGTTATTTTTATTCGTGACTATTATAAAAGGACCCATTCTCATCAGTATAGATTGTGTGATGTTATTTGCAAACATCGAAGCAAACCCGTGTTTATACTGACAGTTTCATCAGAGGCAAATATCTGACGATGTTTTCCACTGCAAATCCATTGAGCTCCTTAGCACTCCTGTTGAAATACTTACTTTGTTTTGATATCTGGGCCTGTAGTTTGCTTGCTACTGTACATTTGCCGGTAGTTTTGATTTCAGTCATAACTAAGTATGGAGTATACGGGTTCTACGACTAACAATTTGTTGAGCTGGTGAAGTATCAAGGATCTCACTCAGGGTGTTACGCCAGTCCAGAAGAGCTAGATTCACATCTTGATAAGTCTGTGTTGCCTTTTGAATCAATTTTTTACGCTTTCAATCTTTCCATTTGATTGCAGAAATCCTGGTGAACTTGTAATGTTCTGAAATCCATACTTTTTTGAAAAATCTTCAACTTCTCAGAGCTAAAGCCGGTTATACCATACCGGCCAAATGGGGTGTAACCCTTTCAGCCCCAAACACGGCAATTGGTGTGTTGCTAAATTCTCCTAAACTGTCTCCATAGCTTTCCTATAAAGAGGTTGGGAGAATTTTGCTTTTCATCATAGATAGCTTGATGTCTATGACCAATTACTTAATTCTCATAACCAAACAACATATTCTGTGTGGATAATGTTAGGAGAAGATATGTGATGATAAACTGGCCGGGGCTGTTGTCTTCAGAGTGTACAGTATTGTCTTGCATTCAAACAGAATTTAGGAAGCCATAACCTTAAGGTGTCAATAATTATTTTTTTAGTTTACAGCAAAACAAATGTTTTTGCTTGAGTTCAGGCCGTGAGGTACGCTGCTGCATGAAGTACAGGGAAATTAGTTTCTTGATGTAGCAACTACTGCAAACCTTTTTTACCATGACTAATAGCCAGACACCGTTACAAACATGAAAAGGTCATTAGATGTTGTATAAACTGTCAATTTCTCTCAATTATGTCATTTATAAGTCAGTACTATATTTGATATTGTATGATTGTTTATAATGATTTGAATGAGATCTATAGATTCACAGTCAATGCTAACAATAATTGCATAGAAAAAGCTGTTGGGATCAATTTTACTGAAACAGAAACTTTATTGAAGAACTTATTTTTTCTGTTTTTCTTCTGAATTAATTAATATTTGAGTTTCAAATACGAGTTCTAAAAACAGTAGGAACCCTAATTACTGAGTAACAGTAAAGATATTGCAGAGCCTGAGCAAACAGCAACATAGTGCACATGGTTAAACCAATTTCTGTTATGAGCAGTCTCTTCAATTCTTTTAAAATTTATTTCCAAACATAGAAATTCCCACAACTTTCATATATTACTGTAGAATTTTTTAAAGTAATAGTTCAAAAAAGAGTACAAGCGTTTGAATGGGGATCCAAACATAGCCTGCATAGGTCGGCATTCCAGTCAATTGAGAAGGGAAAAAACGAGCGGCAATTAGCCACGAGAGGAATGGGGAGGAGAGAAGAAAAAGGACTGCCTGCCCGAAAGCCAGCCTTTTTTGAGGTTTATTATGTAAATCTGCGGCCGCCAGAGGCCGCGTATTTCTATTGGCTCAATTTTAATTATTTGACATAATTTGGTATAACCAGGAAAATGCGTGATCGATTACTGTTTGGGTTTGCTGTGTGTCATGACTTTGTAGAGAAAATTCGTGTTTTGAATCTTAACATAAAGCTAGATTGGTAATGGATTGTACGATGGAAAAGATGTGCTGGCAATACTGCCCACGGGATATACTGTAGGAAAAGCCAAGATTTTGGATCGTTGTTAAACAACGAAACAGTTGTTGATTGCTAAAGGCAGTGCTAAGTTCTTATTGCATCACTTCTAGCAAATGTGGTTTTAGACAAAGATGTTTGCTGTCATCTTCCACCTCCTTAGAGCAATATTTCAAATTAACGAAAGGCTCAAATATCTTATTATTGACAACGTCTTCGCCATCTGACCTTGTGAATGTTACACTATAAACAGTGACCTCGCTCTTGGCTTTTGTTCACATTTAATTCAGTTTCTTCTGCCCTGAGGCTTCGGGCAACAAATAAACAACTGTTCTCTTTGTTTTTACCAGTGCAGGTATCAGCACGAAATAATTACTTTCTGCGGATTTATTTCTACCGAACATACAATGTTGTTTGTCTGCTTTTTTCGCTTTCTGACTTGACGGCATATTAAATTGTTGTCAGCAGAAGCCCTTTCTCCCTATGTACAATCTTCATGGACTTGAATTTGCAGTTTGAGATACGTGTACACTTTTTCTTTGCAGACTTTGCTTCAGGAAACTAAAGTTTCCAACTCTTGGTCCAAATCTTGGTGTTTCGGATTTTCGTTTCGCAAGAAGCACGGCAAACTCTCTCTGAAGGACCTCGATAAATTGAAAGCAAGATGACCTGACATACACATGCATCTGCCAAGACTAAATTGCGAAAGGTTTCTTTTCTTCCTGATGATTTGAATACATTTTCAGTCGAGCACATAGAATTCACGAACTTAATCTTAAAATGACAGTTACATTATCACTATTAGTCTTTCTGGACTTTCGTACAAATGTCTTCGGAGTTACGGATCTGCCAACAAGTTATGCAGACATTTCTCATATTTCACATAATACTGGGTTTGTTTGTTCTTGAAACACTTGCATAATATGCGATTGCATGTGATTTTGACAGTTAAATCAACCACTTCCGCTAACTAACCTCCGCTGGGTAAAATTTACTCATGTATAATTTAGCATAATCATTGCAATAATGACTGAAATAATAAACCTCAAAAAAGGCCGGCTTTCGGGCAGACATTCCTTTTCCTTCTCTCCTCCCCATTCCCCTCGTGGCTCGCTTCGCTCGCTGACTCATTCTCGTGGCTTCGCCGCTCATTCTCCCTTATCGATTAACTGGAATGCCGAGCTATTCAGGCTAATCCAAACACTGAGAAACTATGAGTGAATGCTTGAATCCATGAACGGCCGAGTGCTTTGATTGTTTCGAGGTGTTTGGAATCCCCATTCAAACACGAAGTACAAGTTTTTGAAATAACTTCTTGATCAAAAATAGACATGTTGATTACAAATGTTATTGGACAGTTAAGTGCTACAAAGAAAATTGTTCATCACACAATAGAACTGATTGTTGGAAAATAGACTATTCTCGCGGGATTGTTATGAATATAATTATGACTTTATCCCTAGTATTTGAAATTGGTTCAAACACTCAGACGAGTGTTTGACTGTGGTTCTCAGGTCAATAAATTAGGCTGATATTATTAGTGGGACCCCCTGAAAATGAACCTAGGGGGTCCAAGGGTCTCCCCTTCAACTAGGAAGAGACTGGTGGGACCCCTTGAAACTGCTAAAACAAACCCTAAGGGGTCCAAGGGTCTCTCTTCAACTAGGAAGAGATTAGTGGGACCCCCTGAAACCACAGGAACCAACCCTAAGGGGTCCAAGGGTCTCCTTTGTAACTAGGAAGAGATTAGTGGGACCCCCTGAAACAACTGGAACCAACCCTAGGGGTCTGAGTGTCTCCAACCACTATAACCAACCCTAAGGGGTCCAAGGATCTCCTTTGTAACTAGGAAGAGATTAGTGGGACCCCTGAAACAACTGGAACCATCCCTAGGGGTCTGAGTGTCTCCTCTTGAACTAGGAAGAGAATATTAGTGGGAGTCCCCCTGAAACAACTGGAACCAACCCTAGGGGTCTTAGTGTCTTCTCTTGAACTAGGAAGAGAATAGTAGTGGGACCCCCTGAAACCACTATAACCAACCCTAAGGGGTCCAAGGATCTCCTTTGTAACTAGGAAGAGATTAGTGGGACCCCCTGAAATAACTGGAACCAATGCTAAGGGTTCCAAGGGCCCCCCTTCAACTAGGGTGAGAGTAGGACCCCCAGATACCACTAGAACCAACCCTGAGGGGTCCAAGGATCTCCTTTGAAACTAGGAAGAGATTAGTGGGACCCCCTGAAACAACTGGAACCAATGCTCAGGGTTCCAAGGGTCTCCCTTCATCTGTGGCATTTGGGTGGCTGGTGTTCCTGGGTCATGCTTCCGCTAGAAAACATTTTCTTTCCTTTCAAAATACATGTTTTTGAAAAAAAGTATGAGGGCGATTAGATTCCTCTTGCTTAGCCTGCAGTCCTTGCTAGAGTGATTGTTCGACTTGCTTTGTTTGAACTCATTGTGTCATATTTCTGGCACGTACCTGGAAGGTTGATTTTGAGCAGCTGTGCAATGAGAGCCTGACAGAAGACGATAGCAAGGAGTCATCATCTCTAGAGTTAAAAGGTAGACCAGTATTTGACGTGTCTTTTATCAGGGTTGGGATGGCACTTTTCTATGTTCTTGTGGATATTTAACAATTAGACCTCAAGGACGAATAGACTACAAATCAATAGCCATTAGGCTGACGGCCGAATGGGCTATGAATTCATAGTCCATGAGGCTGAGAGATCTAATTGTTTTAGAGAAACCTACATAAACCATTCTGGAGAAAAAAAAAGGCCTTTCAAAATTAACTTGTAAAGAAATGAATTGAAACGATTTTTGTTTTGATCCGTGGATAAATATACCTCACATTCGGCGAACAAGAAGTATGCTTTGTATTGTTACCAGTAATTTCTCCATATATGTATAACTTACACTATTAAATTACAAAACATTATTTTTAAAAGGATTACTAAGACAATTCACCTCACACCAGCAGTAACAAAGAATGCAATCCACAGAACGTTGGAGATGGATCTTGTCCTGACCACAACATTTAGAACACTTACACTGCAACGAAAAGATAACAATGTTCACAGAATGCTGGGATTTTCCAGATCTTTAACTAATAATGCTTGTTTGTATGTAATAGTCCACTTGAATTATGCTTCAGTTCCTGAGAACAATATTTAACCTGAAATTGAGGCTAGTGCTGTGCTGTGCAATTGATACATTTGCTTATTTTCTTGCACAGCTCAGCACTTAGCCTCAACTTCAGGTTATTGTTTACGGGAACTGAAGCATAATTTGAAAGTGGTGTATTATAATAATAAACACTACCTATTTAACATGATTATAAAATTAAAGTGTTTGGCTTCAAATTCAAACCTAAGTTGCAAAATGTACTTTATAATGCCCTGCACACCATATTTATTTACAATAATTAGTGAAGTGTTTGTAGCTACATAATTATGTCTACAGACTGACTCTGAGCAAAACTTCAACAAGTGCTTGTTTTCAACAGTTCAACTGATAACAGTAAACTAGAAGATTGATACCAGTTGGTGAGCAGGTCTGACTTAACAACTGATATAGTTCATGATCAATGGAAGATTGAAACTTGATGAGGCAAAATTGCTGCTCATGATTGTATAATGTGTCAATATGTAGTGTAGTTAAGCTCGGCAAATCTTTTTGTTGCATATACAAGCTCCTTGTGACATCATCAAGCAACAAACATCCCTGAGTCGCATTTGACATTTTGGAGTAGTTTGGCACTCTTAGCATTCAAAATTAAAGCAAGATACAAGGCAAAATAGAGAAGTTTTGATTTAGTCACGTGACATACAGTGACATCATCATCATGCACATTTTGCTTTTGTTCACAAAACATGTCAGCAAAGCTTTGGCTGCCAAACACTGATAAAATATTGTTTGAAAAAGTTTATTACAAATTGTGGCAAGGGGTTATTACAAATTACGATCATGACCATTATTACAGATTGTGACAGGTATTACAAATTGTGACGTTATTAACAATTGCAACTTAAGTACACACTTGACTCACTTTTTCAGTTCTGTTGTAAATCTCATGCTGACGTGGCTCCACTGACAGTGACACTTTTTTTCGTTGACAAATGCCCTGCCCCCCATTTGTACTATGAGGATCAAATACCCGGCCCCCGAGTCCATCAGACCAATACACAAAAATATTTGTTGCACTTTTTAAATAAACATAACTGTTTCAGATCAAAAGAACTGCGCAAAAGAACTGCAAATAGCAAAGGGAACACAACCTAAACAACACATTGTGCATCTACTGTGCTTTACAGCTCTCCACAAAACCTATCGCATTTGAGGTTGTTCTCTGTTTCTTCTTTTTGTGGCCTTCGCCTTCTCGACACCCCTTGCCCGGTTCTTTGCCACTTCCTGTATTAAAGTGGCCCCACCAGATCTCGACATTATGTTCTGTTAAGCAGCAATTCTTTACCAGGCTTGTCAGGGGTAGAGGATCACAAGGGTTGTGGAGGTCTTGGTTTCATGAAGTGCCATGAGCCTCTCGACATCAGTAATGTACTAGTAATGGCCTGAGCACAGCTTATGGCCACAGTCCTTACACATAAATTTGTCCCCAAGGCCTTTCGCTGTCTAGGGTAGGGAAAAATACTGAAAGAAGGACCACCAGCGTACCACGGAAGAATCAGGGGACCATGACGACAGGATGTTAGGAGGCAAGATGTTAAGAGCATATCCCACTCCCCCCCCCCCCTCTCCTCCTTAACGTCCACTATTGTTTAAAACTTGCATCCAGTGGACGTTAACGTCCTTAACGTTAACATCATTAATGTCCACTGACAACCCTCGGGCACCGCCCCCCCCCCTCTTAACGTCCAATGGACGTTAAGCGGTGCCAAATCAATTTTAGGACACCCCCTTCGAATTCGGCCTCTTCACTTTGACTAACCTGTTGTACTTCCAGTATGTGAAGACACTGAACGCAAAACAAACAGCAAAAACGGCAATGTATGACAGCGCGGTAACAGGATGTTCCAATTTGCCAGCCGGACCCGTACCTGAAGACGATACCGACCATAGTTGGTGCCAAGAGACGGACAGACATAACAGGTTACATCATACATGGTCACGCACACGCGATTCTTGAAATTAATAATCTTATAGTTATACACTTACAGTTTGGATTCAAAGAGTGAATGTCGTCCAACTTCATGGTAGTTTTTATGGTATATCTAATGGTTTGCAAATAATCTACTCATGAGCTAAGAGTATGGATCGATCCACAAACGCGCACACAAACAGTGAAACACAAACTGAAACCTACACTTCCGCCATTTTCTTTGAGTGTGAGCAACCGCTGGTCAGCTTGGCACGTGACAAGTGATATATCGAGATTTTTGTATTTTAAAATTATTTATTTTTTAAAACATTTTTCAAAAATCAAACAGATGCCATTTGCTTAAATATTCTTACATATATTTTTGCTCTTCTTATCTAATTTTGGAGTTAGATTTACAAGTGTACAAACTATAAATAAAGACTGACGGGTCATCAGTGGGTGGTGAGGGGGAGGGGTGTGGGAGTGTGTTGCGGTGTGTTGGGGGGGTGGAGACGAGGCAATTTTCGGAATGGCCGGCAAGGCGATCATGGCGACTGTACGAAGAATTGTGAGCACAGGAAAAGCACCTGGCGCTATTGGCGCTTACAAGTATGAAATCATAAGAAAATGTCTTTTATAATATGTATTATGGAAGTAGATTTAGAAGCTGTTCCGCCTAAACTATATCAAACCCTAAATTTTAAATAAGCAATTCTTTGTCTCTGGCCAGTGCCAAGGAAGACATAATCACATATGCCATATCAGGCATATGACGTGCATGTAGTGATGTACAGATACTGTACCTGATCTGACTGACTGACATTGTGTATAACTAAGTAAAATCTATTTTAAAATTTCTTTTGTTAAACGTCGATCCGGCATATTAAATTATGTGTGAGCTGAATAAATCATGCATCACAGACACAATATAATTATAGTCAAGTGCTGGCGCTGTTTATATAATTGTAAATTTGTATTCATATTGGCAGTACATGTCCTGACCACAACGTTTAGAACAGTTAAAATTTTAAGTTTCAGTAACATACGGATTAATTTGTTTATCACGTGGCATTAGTTTTATATTTCATAATTTATAATTGTTCAATGATATCCGATAATCGGTCCACTCAGGAAAAGCCCACAGGCATAGCCTTAGGCATTGCCGGTGTTTACAGACTAGACCTGTACATAACTCATTATCTTTTTGTACCTTGGTAGTTGGTTTACAGCTGAAGATCAAGAGATTTATTGATTGCATGATCGTGATGATGTGCCTGACTTCCTTTTAATTAATTGAGTACAACTGGTGCATCTGCAGTACACAGTCCACTGCGTGACTACCACTGTACTGTACTGCAGAAATTGCCTGAACAACCGTTCTGTTTCTTTGTTTGTTTGTTTGTTTGTTTATGGTTCTCTTTTGTTTTACCAAATGTTATCATATTCTTGTGATCATGAACCCATAGACTTCTTTCATAAATGGCAGCCAATAAAATATTCTTTTGTCAGCATTCAAATTGGCCTGACTAGCCTCATTAGCTCATATAAAAAAATAATATGCTTTCTTAAACGTTGCTAGCTACCTGCCAACCTGTGCACGCGTCAAACGTCGTTTTAATTACATGTAAATGAAAGGAAATTATTAATTTTCACATTTAGAAACACTGGGCATGAAATAGATCATACAGAAATTGTGGAAATACATTTTTTGTTCAACGTCGGTTGATACAAATTTAAGTGATTACAAATACTTATATGTCAATCAACTAAGGAGCTACTTTACATGGTTGCAGCAAATGCAAACAATAAAGGTTTTTTCTAATAGTATTCGTTTAACCCTTAACCATATCGGAGGGGGGGAGGGGTTATTTCGAGGGGTTATTTTTTTGACCCAAAAAAAATAGCATTTCTGAAGCTGTTGCCACAAAACTTTCAGTAACTGTAGCCGATTAATGAGAATTTTTTTGATATTTTAATTACTAGGTGATTTCATTTGTAACTAGTTAGCAATGAGTTAAAATTACTAGGTGATGTCATTATACATAAATTATAAGAGCATTACCAAAATTAGGTTGTTATTTGGGAAATCTCACATTTTGCAAAAAAACACATTTAAACTCAATTTTTTTCTCATTTCAACCATTTATTTTTTAACTGTAAGCTAACAAAACTCGGTTTTGCATGGTTTGTAATGTAACAAATGGAAAGTAACAATAAATTCAAATTTTGCAAATCCAAGATATTGCATAAATAGTGGAACTGATGTCAATGTCTTAATTTGCTCATAGTTACCATGGAAACTTTTTAAAAACAATTTTGTACGTCTAATAGTTCAGATGTTAAATAATTTATCATCCAATATTAGCAAATTTCAATCCAAATGGACTAATATTATGTACAGAAATTATGGGG
>JANSTR010225142.1:0-14342 GCA_025434805.1 Antipathozoanthus remengesaui | reverse complement strand
AGGACGACTAACAGGGGAAAATTCACAGGGAACGAAGTGACGAAAAAGAGTTAAAACCAAGTGACAGAAGGACTCAGAGGGGAGAAGGACACTAGGGGACGGTAACTCATAAGGGAGGAGGAATCACAAATGAGGACTCGCAAGGGATTAGAGCTCACAGAAGAAAAGAAGTTACAAATAAGGAGCAATCACAGGAGAGGACACCTCACACGGGAAGGGGACCCAAAGGAATGAGGAATGGGACTCACAGAGGAGGATAACTCACAGGGGAGGGAAAATCGCATAATAGGAGGACACACAGCAAGGGAGAACTAGGAATACACGTGGACTCGCAGAAGGCGATTCAAAAGAGATGGGGATTGATAAATGAGAAAGACGCACAGGTATTAGCACTTATAGGAGAAGAAACCACACACAGAAAGAGAACTCACGGGAGAAGAGATTTCATGGCTGAGCGAAACTCGCTAGAGACGCACAAGAGAGGGGCAGATTATAATGTGAGTAGACTCAAATTGGAGAACTCGCAGGAGAGGGGAACCCACAAAGCAGGGGGACACACAGGAGAGATGCATTCATAGGAGCAGAGAACTCACACAGGAGGAGGAATAACAGGAGTGGAAAACCCGCAATGGAAGGGGACTTGCACGAGAGGGGGACTCACAGGAAAAGGGAACCGACAGGAATTAGTAGAACTCACAGCAAAGGAAAACTCATCGGAGAGGAGAACTCACTATGGGGATGTGAACAGAGAAGAGAGGTGATGTCACAGGGAGGGGAACTGACAGGACAGGGGCAGATTAAAAGATGAGGTCGACTCAAATTGGAGAAATCAAAACACATATACCACAAGGCAAGAGAGGAGAAATCACAGGCGAGAGGTACTCACGGGAAGGAGGATTCATAGGGAAGGAAGTCGCGCTAAAGAGAACTCACATGAGAGGACGACTCATAGGAGAGGGACTCGGAGGAGTGGGTAACTCATAAGCAAGTAGGAATTGAAAGAGAGAAGGACTCACAGGGGATTAGAACTCAAAAGTGAAATAAAATCACACAGGAAGAGGAATCACAGAAGAGAACAAGTGACATGAGAGAACGACTATTAGGAGAGGGGGACTCACAAAAAAAGTACCCATAGGAGAAGAGCACTCACACGAGAGGAAAACTTGCAAGAAAGGGGAACACACAGGAATGAGGAGTGGGACTCACAGGCAAGAAAAACTCATAAAGAAGGAGAAATAGCACAGGGGACGTGAACTTAGAGGTAATTTAATCTTACAGAAGACGAAACTCACAGGCAAGGGAGCCTCAGAGGGAATGGGTACTAACAAGACAAGGGCCAATGAAAAGGGGAAGGCGACCCAAATTGGAGAAGTTGCAAGACAGGGGAACCCACATCTTAAGGAGATTTGCAGATGAGGGGGAATCACAGGCTAGTAGTACTCTCAGGGGAGGTGGTATCACAGGGGAAGGGGACTCACACGAGAACGGGGACTCATATGGGAGGAGACCCACAGAGAATGAGGTCATGCAGAAGAAGAGAATTCACATGGGAAGAGGACTCATAAAAGGGGAATATTGACAATAAAGGAGGACTCACAGGAAACAAGGATTCACAGTACATAGAGACTCACACGAGGGCAACTGAACTTAGAGGGGGACTCAAAAAGAAGGATAAATAACAAAGTATTAGAATTCACAGAACAATGGAACTGACACAAGAGGAGGCAGGGAGGAAAGAACTTATAATTGAGCGGTACTTACAGGAGATGGGATCCACGAAAGAGGACGACTCACAGAAGAAAAGAAAGAAGAGAACTCAAAAGAAAGGGGACAAAAGACAGAAGGACTCACAGGGGAGAACGGCTCACAGGGTATTAGAAATCACAGAAAAAAAAACCTCACACAGGAGGAGGAACCACTGGATAAGAACATTCACAGGGGCTGGCGACTCACACGAGAGGGCGACTCACACGAGAGGGCGACTCACACGAGAGAGGGACTCACAAGAGTGGAGTACATACAGGAGAAGAGCACCAATACGGGAGGGTAATTCACAGTAGAAGGGGATCCACAGGAATGAAGAGTGATACTCACAGGCAAGGAGAAATTATAGAAGAGGCGAACTCACACATGAGTTGAATTCAGAGAAGAGGTGATCTCACATGACTCACATAAGAAGGGGACTCACAGGAGAAGTATATACACATGGGAAGGAAACTCGCAAGAGAGGAGGACCACAAGAATAAGGTGTGGAACTCACATGGGAGGGGAAATCACAAAGGAGGAGGACTCACAGTGAAGGGGAACTCACAGAAGAGGAGGACTCACAGAGTAGGAGGACTTATGGGAGAGCAGAACTCACAGAAAACAAAATCTCATAGGAGAGGGCGAATCAAAGGAGAAGCCTACACAGGAAGGATTCACAGGGTATTAAAACTCACAGCTGAAGAAAACTCATACAGGAAGAGGATTCACGGGAGAAGAGAATTCATAGTTAAAAAATATCTAACAGGAGACGGGAACCCACAAAAGTGGGGCCGATTGAAACTTTGTGTCGACTCAAATTGGAGATCTTACAGGAGAGGGGAAAGCAAAAGGCAGGGGGACTCACAGTACAAGAGGTCTGACAGGGGAGAAGAACTCACGTGAGAGGCGAACGCACGGGGGAAGGGGACTCATAGGCAAGGATAGCTCATAAGAGAGCAAGAATCACTATCGAGGAGGACTTATATGAGATTAGAACTCACAGGACACGAAAACACACAAGAACAGGAATCACAGAAGAGGATAACTGACATGCGAGGAGGACTGACACCTTAAGAGCAATTACACGGGAGAAGACCTCACAGGAAATAGGGACGCACAGGAATGAGGAGTTTGACTCACTGATGAAGACGACTCACAGTAGAAAACAACTTGCACAGGAGGGAGAACCACAGGAATGAGGAGTGATACTTACAGGCGAGATGAACTCATAGGAGAGGAGAACTTACAAAGGGGAAGTGAACTCAGAGGAGAGGTGATCTCACAGGAGAGGAAACTCACATGAGTCATTTCACAATCAGGCAAGGGTGATTCATAAGGGAGGAGGAATGACAAGGGAGGAGGACCCACAGAGGATTAGAACTCGCAGGAGAAAAGAACTCACAGAAAAAGGAGAGACTCACGCGAGAGGGGGATTCACAAGAAAGGATTCACAGGGAAAGAGCAATCACACGTGAGAGCAACTCCCAAGAGAGGGGGACCCACAGAAATGAGATATGGAACTAGCAGGCGAAGAATACTTACACGGGAGGAGGAATCACAAAGGAGAAAGAGTAACACAAAAGGACTAATCACTGGAGAGGCAAGCGCACAAGGGAAGGGGACTCACACGAGATGGTTCTCACAAGACAGGAAAACTCACAAGAGAAAAACTCAAACGAGAATAGGAAGGGGAACTCACAGGGGAGTCAGGCTCATAGCAGAGGGTAACTCATAAGGAAGGAGAAATCACAAGGGTGGAGGACTCACAGGAGATTAAAGCTCACGATAACAATGGACTAACAGAGGAGGAAGAATCATTTAAACAGACAACTCACAGGGAAAGGAAACTCACACGATAGGGGATTCACAAGAGAGCAGGACTTGCAGGAGAAAAACATTCGCACGGGAGATGAATTCACAGGAGAAGGGCACTCAAAAGAATGAAGAGTGGAACTCACGGGCGAGGAGAACTCATGGGAGAAGATAACTTCCACAGGGTAGGTGAACGCAGAGAACAGGCGATCTCAAAGGAGAGGAGACTAGCATCAAGGGGAAGAGTACCTGAAAGGACAGGCGCTTATTAAAAGGGGATGTCGACTTAAATTGGAGAAATCACAGAACCGGGGAAACCTACAAGGCAGGGGTATTCACAGAGGAGTAGGTTGCTAAGGGGAGGAGAACACACATGACAGGAGGACTGACAGGGAACAAGATTTTTTCACGGAAAACTCGCACGTCAGGAGCACTCACAGGGGAGGAGGACTTATAGAAGAGGGTAACACATAAGGGGAATTCATAGAAGAGGATAAGCTTAAAAATGGACATCGATTTAAATTGGATAAATCACAAGACATGGGAACCTACAAGGCAAGGCGACGCAATGGGGGAATAGTCACAGAGAGGATTACTGAGAAGGGATTAGAACTCACAGGAAAAAGGAACTCGTACAAGAGCAGGAATCAAAGGAAAGACAAATCCCAGGGAAAGGCCATTCAAACAAGAGAGACACTCACAAGAAACACGGGAGGGTAACTCAAAAAAGAGAGCGACCCATAGGAATGGGGAATGGGAATGGGACTCACAAGATGGAGCAAATGGAAGAGAAGGAGGACTCGTAGAAGAGGACGACTCACAGGGGAGGAGCACTTACAGGGGAGAGTAACTCATAAGGAAGGAAGAATCACCAGGAAGGAGGACATACAGAGGATTAGAACTCACAGTAGAAATGAATACACACAGGAGAAGGAATCACAGGAACTCGCATGAGAGGAAAACTTACATAAGAAGGGGATTCACAGGAAAGGAGGACTCACAGGGGAAAAGTAATCACACGAGAGGGGAACTCACAAGAGAGGGGGACTCACAGGAATCACAAGAGGGACTCAGAGGCGCGGAAGACTAACAGGAGAACAGGAGAATAGAACTCACACAAAAGGGGGAATTACAAGGGAGGAGGACTCACAAGGGATTAAGACTAATAGGAGAAAAAAATTACACAAAATGTGGACTCTCAGTAGAAAACACTGGATAGTAACATACCAAGGATGGGGACAACAGAAATAAGGAGTGCGACTAACAGAGGAGGAGGACTCACAGAGTAGAAAGACTCACACGAAAGAAGGACTCGCAGGAGAGGTAGACTCATAGGGGAGGGTAACTCATAAGGGAGAAAGAACCCCAACGGAGGAGAACTCACAGGGGATTTGAACTCACAGGTAAAAAGAACGCACACAAGAAAAGGAATCGTTGAAGAGGAAAACTGACATGAGAGGTGGACTTACACAAGAGAGGGATTCATAAAAGAGGAGGACGGACTAGGAAAGAGCAATTACAGGAGAGGGGATATCACAAAAGAGGAGGACCCGCAGCAACGAGGAGTGTGACACACAGGGGAGTAAGAATCACAAAGGAGTAGAACTCATGGGAAATGGGGACTCGCAGAGGAGGAGTACTCACAGGAGAGGAGAACTCACAGGAAACGAAGATTCACAAGAGAACTCATAAGGAGGAAGACTCACATAGTATTAGAACTCTCAGGAGAAGAAAACTTGCACAAGAAGGTGACTTACATGACTAAAGGGAGAGCAGAGCTCATATTTGAGCAAATTTAATAGCAGAGTGGCACTCATAAGTGAGGGGCCAACTAAAAGGAGAGTTGTCTCAAAATGAGGAACTCGCATGAGAACAGTACCCAAAAGGCAAGGGGACTCGCAGGAGAGGACGACTTACAGGAAAGGAGAACTCGCATGTGAGTGTGTCTCATAGTAGAGGGTCACATATAAGAGAGGGTAACTCATAAGCGTGGAGGAAACACAAGGGAGGAAGACTGATAGGGGATTAGAACTAACAGCAGAAAATAATTCACACCAGTGGAGGAATCAAATAAGAGGATAATTGACAGCGGAGGGGACTAACACGAAAGGCGAACTTTCAAGAGAGGAAGACACGCGGAAGAACAACACTCACACGGAAGGGACGTTCACAGGAGATGGGCACCCACAGGAATGGTGAGTGAAACTCGCAGGCGAGGAGAAGACAGAACAGAAGAGAACTCACACAGGGGAGGTAAACTCAAAAAGGGGTTATCTCACAGTACAGGAAACTCATAGAGAAAGGGAGATCACAGGGGATGAAGACTTACAGGAGACGAAGACTCAAAGGGAGGTATGACTCACAGGAGAGAAGGACTCACAGAGAAAGGAGATACATAGGAAGTAGGACTCACATTGGAGGTAGTGTCACAGAGGAGGAGGACTCACTGAGGAGGAGGGCTAACAGGAGAGAAAAACTCACAGAATAAGAGGACTTGCAGCAAAGGGCAACTCAGCAGAGAAGGCAAGGCAAAAAGAATGGAACTAATAAAGGAGTAGAACTCACAGGGGATTAGAACTCAAACGAGTTGAAACTGACACGGGAGAAATACGTGAGAGGAAAGCTCATATTTGAGCGGAATTCACAAGCGATGGGAATCCACAACAAAGAACGAGTAACAAGAGAAAAGAGCGTACGAGGGAGAGCAAATCACAGAAGAGGAGTGCTCACAGGGGATTATAACACACAGGGGGAAATAACTTACACAAGAAAAGGACTCACAGGAGAAGTATACACACACGGGAGTGGAACTCGTAAGAAAGTGGGACCACAACCACAAAGAAGGAGGACTCACTGAGTGGGAGCACTCACTCGAGAGCAGAACCCACAAGAAACGAAGAATCACAGGAAAGAGCGACTCAAATGAAAGAGCGACTCAAACAAGAGGATGACTCACAAATAATATCACGGGAGATGACTAACGGGAGAGGAAAACTATAATTGATCGAAACTAATAACAGAAGAGGACTCACAAGTGAGGGGCCAAGCAAAAGGAGAGTCCACTTAAAATGGAGAACTAACATGAGAAGGAAACAAGGAAGGCACTTGAACTCACAGGGAAGGAGAACTCACTTGAGTGTGGGACTCATAAGAGAGTGGTACTAATAGAAGAGAGTAACTCACAAGGGAAGACTTACAAGGGATTAGAACTCACAGAAGAAAAAAACTCGCACAAAAGGAGAAGTCAAAGAAGAGGACAATTCACATAGGAGAGATACTCGCACGAGAGGGGGACTTAAAAAAGAGGAGGATTCATAAGAGAATGGAACTCACATAGGAGGGTACCTCACAGGGAGGAGGACCCACAGGAATGAGGGGTGGAACTCAAAGGGGAGGAGGAATCACAGGGAATGGGACTCACAAAGAAGGAGAAATAACAGAGTAAGAGGACTCACAGAAAAGGAGAACTCACAGGAAATGAAGATTTACGGAGAGGGCGACTCCAAAGATAGGGGGACTTGTAAAGAAGGCGGACTCACACGGTATTAGAACTCACACACGAAGAGGACTCGCGGGAGAGAAGAATTCGAAGTAGAGCGAAAATCACAGGAAGCGGGACTCTCAAGAGAAAAGGCGATTAAAGGGGGAGTCAACTCAGTTTCAAGAACTCACACAGGAGAGGGAAACTTACAAGAGAGGGAGATTGACATGGGGAGTATAACTTACAGAGAAAGGGGACGCACATGGCAGGGGTACTAAGATAAGACTCAGAGGGAAGTAGGACTAACAGGGGAGTAGGAGTCACAGAGTAGAAGGAATTATAGAGAAGGACAACTCACAGGAGAACAGAAGTTACAAGAAACGAGGATTCACAGTAAAAGGGAACTCACAGGAGTGGGAGATGCAAAGGAGAGGAAGATTCATAAAAAGAGGATTCATAGGGGTTATAATTTAAAGGCGAAAAGAACTGAAAGGTCAGAAGAGGAGAATTTATAGCTGAAAAGGATTTACAGGAGATGGTGATCGACAAGGGAGGACGACTCTCAGGAGAAGAAAACTCGCAAGGGAAGGCGAATTACAAAGGAGGACTCATATGGGAATTATGACTCACTGGAAAAAAGAACTCAAACAAGAAGTGGAATCACATAAAAGGTAAACTCACAGGGAAAGGGGATTTACAGGAGAGCGGGATTCACAAAAGAAGAAGACTCGCAAGATACGAACACTCACGCGGCAGGGGAACTCACAGGAAAGGGGACCCACAAGAGTGAAGAGTGGGACTAACAGGCGAGGAGAACTCACACAGAGGAGGTGAACTCAGAGGCGAGGTGATCTCAGGAGGGGAAACTCACCGGAAAAGGGGATTCACAGGGAAGAGGGACTGACAGGACAAAGGCCGATTAAATGGGGAGGTCGACTTTAATTAGAGAAATCACAGGACAGGGGCACTAAAAGGCCAGGGAACTCGGAGGGGAGGGGGAACACGGGGTATGAGTACTGACATGGTAGGAGGTATTGCAGGGGACGGGGAATCACAGGAAAGGGGGACTTACAGAGGAAAGGGAATTACAGGGGAGGAGGTGAGACACAGGAATAGAACTCCCATGACAAGAGGTCTCAGAAGGGAGAGGGACACATAGGAGGGGGTAACTCATAAGGAGGAATTACAAGAGAAGAGGATTCGCAAGGGCTTAGAGCTCACAAAAGAAAAGAAGTCACGCAAAAGAAGTAATCACAGAAGAGGTCAACTCACAAGGGAGGGAGATTCACACAAGAGGGGGACTCAGGAGAGAGGAGTACTCACACAATTCGCAAAAGGAGAGACCCACAGAAATGAGGAGTGGGACTCACAAGCCGGGAGAACTCATAACGAAGAATAAGTAACACGGGAGGTGAACTTAGAGAAGAAGTGATCTCACAGAAGAGGAAACTGACAGAAAACGGAACCTCATAGGGGAAGGGCAGGGCAAGAACCCATCAAAAGGGGAAGGCAACACAAATAGGATAGGTCACAAAATAGGGAAACCCACAATTTAAGGGGATTCACATATGAGGCGCAATCACAGGCTAATTGTACTTTCAGGGGAGGAGGAATCACAGAGGAGAGGGACTCACAGGGAATAAGGTCACGCAAAGAAGAGAACTCACGATAGGAGGAGTCACATAAGATTTACAGGGGAGGGCAACTCACACGAGAGGGGGAGTCCCAAGAGTGAAGGACTAACAGGACAAGAGATCTCACACAAGAAAAGGAATTACAAAAAAGGACAACTCGCATGAAAGAGGACTCACACGAGAGGGAGAATTACAATAAATGATCACTGAGAGGAAAGGTGAACTCGCATGGGAGGGCATCTTACACGTAAAAGGGACCCACAGGAATGAGTGGAACTCACAGAGGAGGGGGAATAACAAAGAAGGAGGACTCACAGGGGATGGGAATTCGCATAGTTGGAGGACTCGCGGGAGAGAAAAACTCAATTTAAGCGAACCTTGTATGAAATGGGGGCTCACAAATGAAGGAGCGAATAAAATGGGAGTGGACACGAATTGAAAAACCCATAGAAGAGAGGAACCTACATGCACAGTGATCCACAGGTGAAGAGGTCTCATAGGGGAGGAGGGCGCACATGATAGAGGGACTAACAGGGGAGGGGAACTTATAGGAGAGGGTAACTCATAAGAAAAAAGGTATCACAAGGGGGAAGAAACAGGTGGAGGGATCCACAAAGTGGAAAAGTTGCACAAGAAGAAGAAGAAGAAGAAAACTCACAAAGGAAGGAGAATTACAAGGGAGGAGGACTCATGGGGGATTACAACTTACAGGAGAAAACAACTCCACACAAGACGAGGAATCACAGGAGATGAAAACTCATAGGAGAAAAGTACTCACATGAGATGGGGACACACAAGAAAGGAGGATTTACAGGAAAAAAGAGAGAGGAGGACTAACAAAAATGATTGTCGGAACTCACAGGGGAAGAGGAATTATAAAGGAGGAGGACTCGCAGAAGAGGAGGACGCACAGAGTAATAGGACTCATTGGAGAAGAGAACTCGCACGAAACGCGGACTCGCATGCAAGCGTGACTCAAAAGAGAGGAGAACTCGTACACTAGGAGGACTCACAGGGTATTACAACTCGTAGGAGAAGAAACTTACAACGGAAAAAGACTAATCTGAAAGGAGAATCTTATTTACGCGAAACTCACAGGAGAGGGAAACTCACAAGAGTGGGTCGATTAAAAGGTGAGTCGACTCAAAGGGGAGAGGGCGCACATGGGAGGAGGTCTTACAGGGGAAGGGAACTCACAATGAGAGAGTACTCGCAGAGAAGGAGTCACAGAATAGGAAGTCTCACAAGATAGGACAAATCAAAGAAGAAAGGAAGAGGAGGAGGACCGGGCTAAGTCCTAGGAGATGGGATCAATAAAAAAGGACGAATTACAGGAGAAAAAAAAAGAAAAAAGACAATAACTCACACGGGAGAGGAATTCACTAGAGAGGAGGACTCATATTGGAGTAGAACTCACAAGAGAAAATAACTTACACAAGAGGAGGAATCACCGGAAATGACAACTCACAGGGGAGTGAGACTCATACGAGATTGGGACTCACAAGTAATTTAGATTCACAGGAGAAGAGAACTCACATGAGAACTCACTGACACGAGATGATAAATCATAGGAAACGAGATCTCATAGTAAAGGTGGACTCGTACGTGAAGACGACTACTCAGAGGAGAGGGGAAGAGCAATCACGTAGTAGGAGGACTTGCAGCAAATGAGAACTTACACGAAAGGACAACTTACAAATGACGGGCACCCACAGTAATGAGGAGTGAAACGCACAGAGGAGAAGGACTCACATGACAGGGGGAGTCACAAGAGGGGAGGACTAACAGAAGAAGAGAGCTGACACAGGAGGGGGACTCAAAGGAGAGGAGAACTCTCAGGAATGAAAAGTAGGACCCATAGGTGACGAGAACTACACATAGGCGAGGTAAACTCACGGAAGAGGAATCTCGCAGGGGAGGGGGACAAAGAGGAGAGGTGGGGCTCACAGGAGAGGGAGACTCATAGAGTAGGAGGAATCACAGGATAGAGGGACTTATGTACTCACGGGCGAGGAAAATTGACAGGAGATGGGAACTCCCAGGGGTGGGGGTCACAAATAAATGGAGGATTCACAGAGGGGAACTTACAGTGGAGGGAGACTCGTATGATAGGGTAACTCATAATGGAGGAGGAATCACAATTGGGTAAACCTCAGATAAGAAAAGAAGTAACACAAGAGGAGCAATCACAGGAAAGGACAACGCATAAGCGAGTGGTGCTCAAACGAGAGGGGGACTCACAAGAGAGGAAGACTCACAGGAGTAGAGAGCTTGCACGAAAGGTGAACTCACAGAAAGGGGGCCAACAGGAATGAGAAGTAGGATTCAGGGAAAGGGGAATCACAGAGGACGAGGACTCACAGCGAACGAGGTTTCACAGAGGAGGAGAACTCACATGAGAGGAGAAATCGCAAAAGAGGGTAACTCACAAGGGAGGAAAAGTCACTGGGGATTAGAACCACGGGAGAAAAAACTCACACAAGAGGGGGAATCACAAGGGAGGATGACTCACAGGAAAGGATGTCATTTACAAGAGGAGAACTCACATGGGAGGGAGACTCACAGAGGAATGAGACCCTTAGAAGTGAGTAACTCGTACAGCAGGAGGAATGACAAGGAAAGAGATTAGGAATCGCAATTGATTAGAACTCACAGGAGAAAAGAATTCGCACAAGAGGAGCAGTCATAGGAAAAGATAACTCACAGAGGGCATAAACTCACACTAAAGGGAGACGCACAAGAGAGGGGGACCAAAAGAATAAGGAGTGAGATTCATAAGCAATTAGAACTCATATCAGAGGATAACTCGCAAAAGTCAGGTGAATTCGGAGGAGAGGTGATCTCACAGGAGACGAAACGCACAGAGAAAGGGGATACACAGGGGAGGGAACACACAGGACAGGAGAGAAGTACTTGCAAGGGAAGAGGACGCACAGGAAACAACGACTGGCACGCGAGGAGGACGGGACATGAAAACTCATAGTTCAATGGGACGCACAAAAGATGAGAATCTACAAGAGAGGATGACTCACAGGAAAAACAAACTCATAAGGGAGGAGGACTCACACGGGACAGAACTCGCAAAAGAGCAGGAATCACAGGGAAAAAAGAAATCACATGAGAGGAAAACTCACAAGAAAGGGCGACCCACAGGAATGAAGAGTTGAATCCATAGGATAAGGGAAATCAAAGAGGAGGAGGATTTATAGAGAAGGAGAATTCAGAGCGGAGGAAGACTCACAGAAGAGGACAAATGAAAGAATGAGCGAACTCAAAAAGGGAAGGACTTACAAAGTATTGAAACTCACAGTAGAAGAAATTTCACACAGGAAGAGGAATTATGAGAGAGGAGAACTCATAGTTGAGCAAAACTAACAGGAAAGGGGGACTCACAAAAGAGCAGCTGATTGAAAGGGGAGTTCACTCAAATTGGAGAACTCACAAAAGAGAGGAACCAACAAGGCAGGGGGACTCACAGTAGAGGAGGTCTCATAGCGAAGAAGAACTCATATGAGAGGAGGACTGACAGGAGAAGACCAATCACGTGGGAGAAAAACACACATCAAAAAAGGACCGACAGAAATAAGGAGTGATACACACAGGCGTGGTAAGTTCATAGGAAAAAAGAGAACTCAGACAGGGGAGGTGAGCATAGAGAAGAGGTGATCTCACTGGAAAGGAAACTCACATGAAAGGAGGACTCACAGGGGAGAGTAGCTCGTAGGCGAGGGTAACTCATAAGGGACAAGGAATCACAAGGAAAAAGAATTCACAGAAGATTAGAAATTACAGGAGAAAACAACTTACACCACAGGAGGAATCACAGAAGAGGAGAAGACACTCACACGAGCGGAATTTTCACAATGAGATGGGGAAATAAAAACATAAACGACTCACAAGAAAAGAGGACTCACAGAAGAAAAGAACTCGCACTGTAGGGGAACGTACAAGGGAGGGGCTGTCACAGGAATGAGGAGTTGGACTAACAGGAGAGGGGAACCCGCAAGAAGGCAATACTCCCAGGAGAATAGCGCTCACACGGGAAGGGAACTTGCAGGAAAGGGGACCCACACGAATGAAGGATATTTATACTCACAGGCAAGGAGAATTCATAGGAGAGGAGAACTCACACAACGGATGTGACTTCAGAAATCAGATAATCTCACAGGACAGGAAATTTGCATGAGGGCAGGATTACACAGGCGATTATGAACTCACAGGGTAAAAGGACTCACACAAACGCAGAAATCACAGAGAAGGACAATTGACTTAAGAAGAGGACTTACACGAAAGGCGGATTCACAAGAAAAAAACTCACAGGGAAAGGGCAATCACGCCAGAGGAGAACTCACAAATAAGCGCGGTACACAGGAATGCGGAGTGGGACTCACAGGTGAGGACGGCTCAAAGAAGAAAACTCACATGGAACACGGAATCACAACGCAGTAAGATTCACAGGGGATTAGATCTCGAAGTAGAAAAAAATCACGCAGGAAAAGGAATCACAGCAGACAAAACTCACAGGGAAGGGTTACGACTCACATGAGAGGTCGATTCTTAAAACAGAAATACTCACAGGAGTAGAGAACTCATATGGGGGGAATTTACTAACGAGGGGGAACCACAGAATGAAGAGTGAGACACACAGAGGGAACTCACGGAGGAGGAGTACTCGCAGAGTAGGAGGACTCACAAGGGAGGAGGAGGAGGACAGGACAAGACAAGACAACTCATAAGGAAGGTAATTTACAAGAGAGGGGAAACACAGGAATAAGGGGTGATTCTCACAAACGAGGAAACCTCATAAAAGAGGATAACTTACACAGGGGAGGTGAACTCAGAGGAAAGGTAATTTTACAGGAGACGAAACTGACATGAGAGGAGGACTCACAGGGAAGGGGAACGCAGAGGCAAGGATAATTCATAAGGAACGAGGAATCACAAGGGAGAACTCACAGAAAAGTAGAAAGCTTAGGACAAAAGAACTCACACAAGTGGAAGAATTACAGTAGAGAACATCTCACATGGAAGAGGGACTTGCACGAGCGGGGGATTCATAAGAGAGGAGGACTCACAGGGAAAAAGCAATTACACGGGAAAGTAACTCACAGAAGAGTGGGACCTACAGGACTGAGGAATGGGACTCACAGGCAAGGAAGAATCACAGTAGAAGAGACCTCACAAAGGAGGGAGATTCACAAGCGAGGAGGAGGGATTAGTACTCACAGGAGAAAAATCACACAAAAGGAGTAATCAAGGGAGAGGAAACTCACAAGGAAGGGTCATTCATATGAGAGGGTGACTCATAGGAAAGGAGTGCTCACAGGAGAGAAGGAGTCACACGAGAGGGGAACTTACTAGAAAGAGGGAACCACGGGAGTGAGGAGTGGGACTCACAGGGGAGGGGACTCACGGAGTAGGACGTCTCACAAGGGAGAATGATTCACTGGCTATTAGATCTCACACGAAAAAGTAACTCACGCAGGAAGTGGACGCACGTTAGAAGACAACTAATAGCTGACGCGAACTAACAGGAAAGGTGGACTCACAAGCGAAGGGTCGAATAAAAATGGGAGTTGACACAAATTGGATGACTCACAGGAGAGGACTCACAGGAGGGAAGGATTCGTAGGCGAGGATAACTCGTAAGGGACGAGGACTTACAAGGT
>JANSTR010225031.1:0-14343 GCA_025434805.1 Antipathozoanthus remengesaui | reverse complement strand
TTTGAAAACATGAACAAAAAGATAGTACAAAGATAAGGTGTTAGGTTTCCAAACCATTCCACTCTATAAACTATGGACTAACGGACATTTTTCATGATGGCGTACTCAGCTATGATTGGTACCGAAGTTTCTTTTGTTATGCGGACTGGCGGACACTACACTATAGTGGCTTACAGCCTCGTTCCGAGGCTGCAGCCACGAAAATATGTAGTAGGCCAATCAAGTTTACGGAAATGTAATAATTTTGCCTACACTACCCCTTCAGACTCACAACAACTGTGTAGATACTTGGCCATGTAGGTCAGCCAGAGCCACAAACTGGTTTATTCAGTTCTTTCCATTGTGATTACATTATGTGTATTCAACTTTAGTTCTCAAATAATATTACCTTTAGATGATAGTAACCACGTCACTTTGGTATAGAAAAATACTGCGGACACCTGTCGGATACGAAAACCCAAAGCCCTGTGGGAGTGAGGAACGTATTCTCCAAACCCGCATGCACAAGTGCCGCTCCCCTATAAAGGTTAAGGGGACTACAATTAAAAGTTGGCGGTAGCAGGCTGAACCTAGACTGATTCAAATCTCTAACGGTTCACTATTCATACCGCTAGCCACTCGCAATCCCTGCTGGGACGACCGGACTTAGTCTTATGGTCCGCGCCGGCAAAATATTATTTCTGCCAATTTCGCAGGCTACACGTGTCGACTATCAATTTATACTGATACACTGTTACAACAGAACGTTCATGTTTTAGTGAAAAAATCAGTGAACGTTTTGTTATATCGGTGTATCAATATAACTAGACTGGTAAACAGCAAATTAAAGATAGATGTTTACCCTTCTTGTTATTAAACCGCATTTAAAAAACTTGTTGAAATTAAGGCAGGTTGTTTATTGTTTGAACCCTTTTGTACTTTCACTATCAGGCCCGTAGCCTGGATAAAATTTCAACCGAGGCAGTATTTGCCATCAATTTTGCCGAGCGAGCGCCAAAGGCGCGAGTGATTTCTAAGGGGGTCCGGGGGCATGCTCCCCCGGGAAAATTTTATCCCTAGAATCTCTGAAAATGCACCAAATTTACAAAATAAGCATACAAATTCCAGCGGTACAAGACACATTTTTACCTGAGCTACTCAGCTTTGAGTATCGATCACGCAGATCTCTGTTTTACCAATTCGAATTCTTTTTCACATTCATCTTACAAGCCACACAGATCGACCCCAGCCCAAGAGTTGTTCAGTATTGTTGTAGCTTATCCTTTCTGTTCACTAAAAAAAGGCTATTGTTTTGCTACTTTAGGCAACCGACTTTTGCGATACTTTCATTACATTCTGAACAAAGTTATAAATAGCGGATGTTGAGTGTGGATCACGCAGATCTCTGTTTCTTTTTCACATTTATCTTGTAAGCCACACAGATCGACCCCAGCCCAAGAGTTGTTATTATTGTAACTTATTCTTTCTGTTCACTAGAAAAAAAGGCTCTTGTTTTGCTACTTTAGGCCAAGGCCGACTTTTGCGATACTTTCATTGCATTCTTAACAAAGTTATAAATAGCGGATGTTGTTGTAACATTCTTTGTCTGGCCCGATGACTTAGAAATCAGCTCAACTGACACCACAAAGAGTGAGCTCTAAACAAACTGTTCAAACGGAAAGGTTTTAATCCGCATAACTAGTAACCTTCCAAATTAACAGCTCGATTTAAAATTAGCTGCTTAACAGCGACAGTAAAGAAAGAATGCCTGGTTTTTGCTCTTTCCACCCTAGAAAATTGCGAAAGGTCACGGCATTACTGACTTTACTGACGAGTCGTCACTGCTAGCAAGTAAAATGATATTCTCAGCTTAGATTACCGTTGACACTGCTTTAAGTAGACTGTCACGCTTTTTTCCCCAAAAATAACTTTTTTCCCAAAATAATTCATTTTTAAAAAAGAAAATCAAAATTTCAACCGAGGCGAGTGCCTCGGTTCGCCTCAAGGTGGCTGTTAACTTGGTTCACCTACATGACGACAGACACTACAGTAATTTCGACACTCAGTTTACTTATCTTGAATATAAATCTTCTGGCATTTCTGCTGCGTGTTACATCCAACAAAGCACATTCATTAATAATTCAAAGTGGTTCCTGGAACACGTCAAAAAGGGTGCGGTAAGTAAATGAACTCAAAAAAAAAGAAAATGAAACGAAATCAGATACTTAAAAAGAAAATGTAACATCCGCGGAAACATAGGGTGAACCATAAACTAAAAGAATAGATACAGAACTTTTTGCAAATTACCAACTTGCACCGTTCGCAAAAAAAACTGCTGCCCTCAGCAACCACGCCTGCAGCTCACAGGGAAAACCGCTGCCCGGAAGTTTGTCGTTTACACCGGCCCTTAAGAACGTTCATAGTTCCTAAAACAAACATATCGAGAGACAAACTGCAACAATAGTAAAGGATATAATGTATAAAGTCAAGTACTAAATTATTATTGCTTCCATGATGATTCAAGAACACACAGTTTGTGGATAGGCCTGGAGAGAGTTCTTGATTTGGTCTTAACCACTGCTTGTCGTACACATCCATCGCTACTGTCACGCACTTCAAGGACACGGCCAAGTAGCCAGGAATTCCTGGAGGTGGTTCCATCAACGACTAGCACAATATCTCCGACATCCAAGTTGGGTTGCTTCTCCAGCTGCTTTCTCCTCACTTGCAATGACGGCAGATATTCTTTCTTCCACCGTTTCCAAAATATATCTGCCATGTATTGGACTTGTCTCCATCTTCTACGACTATGCAAATCTTCTCGACAATAAAGTCCTGGAGGCAAACTTGGGCCTGCACGCAGTAGTAACAAATGGTTGGGAATTAGTGCTTTGAAGTCGTTTGGGTCATCTGAAACCTTGGTTATCGGGCGCCCGTTTATAACCGCTTCCACTTCACACATAAGCGTGGAAAGTCCTTCATCATCAAGGGTTTGCTCCTGAAGCATGGCAGCCAGCACCTTACGAGCTGTTCGAATAGGTCTCTCCCAGATTCCGCCCATGTGTGATGCTGCAGGTGGATTGAAAGTCCAACGTATTTCTTGCTGAAGGAGAAATTCATGTATTTTGTTCTGGTTCCATTCATCTACAGCTTCTCGCAATTCCCTTTCGCCACGGACAAAGTTACTACCATTATCTGATCTCATTTCTTCTGGCTGCCCTCGTCTAGCAATGAATCGCCTACATGCATTCAAGAAGGAATCGGTGTCCAAACTGTGAGAGACTTCAATGTGGACAGCACGAATACTGAGACACGTAAATAGGATTCCGTACCTTTCAACCAAACTTCGAGCACGTTTTACCATGAAAGGGCCAAAGCAGTCAACTCCAACAAAGGTGAATGGAGGTTTACCCACTGTGAGTCTGTCCTTTGGCAAGTCAGCCATCTTCTGCTCGCATGGCTTCTGCTGTCTACGCTTGCAACTAAAACATCTCTTCAGAACTCTGCGTACAACAACTCTAGCTGCGATTATCCAAAATCTTTCACGAAATATTCGAGAGAACATGTTCTTGACCCGAATGACCGACTTTGACATGGTAGTGCCTGATAATCAGCTCTACAACATGGTGATACTTTGGCAAGAATTATTGGATGCTTTGCATCTGAATCTAGCTCGGAAAGTCTCAGCCGCCCACCGACCCGAAGTAGGCCATCGCGTTCCATTGGATCCAAGCAGTTAATGGGACTTGACTTCTTCAAAGGAGCCTTCTGTTTTAAACTGCGCAATTCAGAATGGAAGAACTGGTGCTGAACAAACACCAAAATTTCTTTCTCAGCAGAGTTCACTTCACCAACAGTTATTCTTCCATTTTGAACAGAACAATTCGAGTCAGCACTATGACGTTTACGTACCTTGTCCTGAAGCCACAGTTTGAAGCGTAATATCCAGGCGGCACACTTCTTGAGCTTGGTCCTCGATGAGTAATAAGTAAGGAGCTTCTATACGATTTGTTGCGACTCGTTAAGTGAACCAGCGTGAGCTTGGTCATCAGTCCGGATTTCTGGATCATCTTCTAACAACTCAGTCACCTGGACTGGGCGTTCTGGCCACAAATCTCTGTCATCCCAAAGGAACCCCGGGCCTTTGATCCACCTTGTGTTGGATAGAAGGGCATCTGCAGACAAGCCTCTAGAAGCATCATCAGCAGGATTCAACTCACTTGGCACGTAGCTCCACTGATTTGGTGTTGATGCATCATGAATGACTGCAAGACGATTTGCAACAAATGTATGAAAACGTTTGTCCTCATTCTCTATGTACTGCAGTGATACTGTCTGTCCAAAAGAAAGACTGGTCTACATTAAGAGACAATTCTTTGCAACACATCACGTCTAATCGGACAGCTAACTTAGCTGCCGACAGGTCCATTCTTGGCACACTAATTGCTTTAAGTGGCGCTACACGGGTCTTACCCATAACAAATACGCAATGAACACGTGAATCTTCATCTACAAAACGAAGATATGAAACTGCCCCATATCCAAGCTCAGAAGCATCTGCAAAGTGATGCAGCTCAGTCCTCTTCACTTCTCCAAATTCTCGAGGCTTGAAACAACGTTCAGCCACAAACTGCTCCAACTTGAGCAAGTCGTTGACCCAACAGGTCCACCTGATATGAAGATTTGAGGAATATTATCATCCCATCCAAGTTTCTTTCGACACAACTTTTGCAAGATGATCTTCGCCCTGAGAACAACGGGTGATACAAAGCCTAAAGGGTCAACAGACCACGCCGTGTAGCAGGCTTTTCCTTTGCTTTGATTTTTAAACACAAGCAGGTCTGACTCAGTGTCCCAGCCGATACCAAGTGCTTGTTCCACTGGCAGCCTTTCTTGATCTAAATCCAAATCCTTTACTTCTTTAGCAAGCTCAGCCACTGGGATCTTCTCAATAACCTCTCGACAGCTGCTAGTCCACTTCGTGAGATGAAATCCACCCTTTGCCAGAAACTCACTCAAATCATTAACCAGATTTATGCCATCATTAACAGTTTCAACAGACTTTAAACAGTCATCAACATAAAAATTCTTTTTTACAGTTTCGGCAACTTTGCATCATACAAAGAGCCATTATCATCAGCTGTTTTCCGAAGAGCAAAGTTAGCACAACTGGGTGACCATACCCCTACAAACAAATGAACAAGCATCTGATACTCATTTGGTTCTTGACATATGTCATTATCTGGAAACCAAAGGAAACGTAAGGCATCGACATCGCCAACTCTTACTTGGTGATTGATTGCCTCAACATCAGACATAACAGCGACAGGCTCTTCACGAAAACGTGTCAACACTCCCACAACTCCATTGTTCAAGTCAGGCCCTTGTAAAACATGGTCATTGAGTGACACACCTTGATACTTTGCAGCACAAAGACCCAAATGAATGTACAAGATTGATAACATTGAGACTTGCTTAAAGTGTTGAAAAACAAACTTTGTATTAGATTGGTTGATTATTCGTTTCAGTTGTTTCTGGATGTCATGGACAAGATACCAATTACGAATTGTGTACATTTTTGGTATTCCTACTGATGATTTGTGTTTGTTTCAGAAACATGTACATAGTTACAGTTTAATTCGCTTTAATTATTCTAAAGATTCCAATTTGCTAATATAATTCACATTTCTAAAACAAAAGTATTGAAACGCTTTTGCTAATATAGTTTATTTTTGTATCCGCTATAAGTATAACTGAATTTGTTTGCTTGCCTTAACTCGCTGTCCAAATTTAAAACGTTTTATTCACAATGTCTAACACAATAATAAATATATATTTAAATAAATAAAAGAAAACTTGATTGATCGGAGATATTGTTGCTTTAATTTATTTGTTTGTCGCAGTGGTGTTTTGTCTTTTTTAGTTTGTCATGTCATCCCTATCTCACGTATTCTCTGTGAGTCTGTGAGTATTGTCTAACCTAATACTATGCTTTAATTAAAGGAGGCACTTTCAGCTGTTCTTTCGAAGGTCCTTGTTCCGGCTATAATGATGTAGGCGATCAGTTTGATTGGACAAACCGTAGAGGATCCACGCCCTCTTTTAGAACCGGGCCTTCAGCTGATCATTCAGGCTTTGGTAAGAATAATTAGCGTCGATTATTGTGAGTTGAAGAAGATTCTCAGCTAGTCCATCACTTCGATCCAGAGCGAATTCAATTTCGATAGCAGGCAATCAATATTGATATGTTGCCTGGGAACATTGGACAGTTTTGTATTGGTTTTGAGCAGGATTTCTCAATTTGTTCATCTGTTCGAACGACAGTGAATTTCATTTGATTATCATCATTATATTCACCTTAGAGAATGCTGCAATGACTGTTATTTCATTGACCTGTTATTCCATTGACCTGGAATAACAAGAAATGAAACAGGGAGTGAAGTGTTTGTTTTTGAACGCCTGTGATTAATTCTATCTGTATAGTTGCAAAATAAAATTAGAAGAAAAAAGGCATTTATTGAAAGATCCCTATAATAATGTTTAAATACGTCAATAGGTTTGTGCATGTGGCTGAGATGTAAAACTGAAGAAAAGTTTAGCACTCCAGTTTGGGTAAATAGTTTACGAACATAATTGGTACTACAGCTCTTTAACCAAAAGTACTGACCTTAATCTAAATTTCTTCTACTTTTTATGTCGTTCAGGATGTTCTAGTTGCGTTACACAGATTGAATGTTTTCTTCTTGTAAAGAGCTGATGATCCCTCCCCCCCCCCCTACCTCCTGTGTGACATATATTTTAAACAACCAGGTAGGTAAACACTTTTTCTACTGTATAGGAGGATACATGTATACGGAGGCTTCAGGCAGAAGACCTGGTGATGTAGCTCGATTGTTGTCTCCTGTCCTATGCGGTAATTCCACAAACCCTAATGGTTGTGTTAAGTTCTGGTACCACATGTGGGGAGCAGACATGGGAACCATGAGACTCAAGGTTGATGGTCGATTGGTATGGCAACTATCTGGTAACCAAGGAAACTTATGGAGGCCTGCGGCGGTTAGCATTCATGCACGTGACTCGTATCAGGTACGATAACAGAGTATGTTCCGTTGGCTAAACTTTACCGTGTGTAACTCTTGATCATGTTCTTGCTTAACGTATCTTCCTTAATATAAGCTATATATTCTGTAGCCACTACTGCTCCAGCTAAGGAATATTCTTATAGTTTTCAACAAACGATGTAGAATTGCTCAGATTGGTTCATGTAGTATAATCAGTCAGCAGTGTCCGGTCAGCAGTATAGGAAGTGTCACGGACGTTTTGGACGGATTAAGTATGTTGTTCTCAGACTCCTCGCTAGTATTAGACATTTTATCTTCTAACATTCTTGTCAATAGATTCTCGTGCTTTATCAAAGCCCTGAGAGGGTTCGTGTAAGTAAAGGAAATATTTTATACCTATTTTAGTTTTCAAATGAAACAAATAGTTTTAAACATACATAGGGCTGGAATAACAGGAAAGGGGTATCACGTAGTACGACAAGGACGGTAAAATTGATCTTCTGTTTAGCTTAATTCAGATCTTAATATGGCACATTGTGTGTTATAGCAACACCTATTTTGCCGTTTAATATCTGCTAAGTGATCGTCAGTCCTATCTACTTTTACTCAAACTATCTCTGACACCTTCAACAAAACAAATGTTTGGGGTTGCGTTGGGTTCCGTTTCGGTTTTGGTCCCTCAATGTATACCAAATTGCGTTTATTCGCAAATACACGCAAAACTGATCAGGAAATCAAAAAACAAATTATAGAGAACCCAAAGTACTGTTCTTTGTCTTTGTTATTGCGAAACAATTACTCGACCGGGAGAAAAAGCAAGGAAACATTTAATGAAAAGCAGTATTTGTAGCTATTGGAAGCCTGAGTTACTTCAGGAGCCCCGCTTCCTGTTATTTGACTACGTATGTTTACGTGGAGTTTAACACAATATAATTTGATTATGTATCAGGTTGCACTCGAAGGTGTTGTTGGCCGAGGGTTCCGCAGCGATATGGCCATCGACGATATTCTGATAACTTCTGCTGTTGACAACTGCACACAACCGACAACAAGACCTACAACGCCAACTTCGACAACGCCGACCAGTAAGATCTACTATTCCCATTTCTACGTCACTTGAAAACATAAAATAACGCTGCTTACCCATACGGCTAACTTGTAAGTTGTTTACTTCTCCACTTTCTAAGAGTAGGACGATCCCGATGTTGTGCTCCATATCAGTACTGAGAGTGAAGCAGTTTGAGCGGAGCATAGATACATTATTGTAAATTCAGGCAGTTACCGGAATTGATAAGTACCTACGATTTGGGGTGTTTTGCATTCATTTACTCATTTACTATTCATTTAGTTCGCATTCCGTTTAACAATATGCCTAAAAAATGTAGAAATACAAGAGGATGATATGCGCATGTTAAAACGTATTGGTGTGATCTTCTTGGGTCGTATTAATATTTCTCTAATGAGATAACTGTCAATTATACAGCAATTGTACAGGGTTGGAGAACTGTCAGTTTCCTTTCGTTCACTGCCAAATCATTTACTTTCAGAAATAAGCTAAACTCGAAACCACCAATTCTATCAACTCCCAAAAAGGTTTTATCCCCTGTTATCTAATAGCAGGGACGAACCACGCAAGCTGATTGGCTAATCAAGGAGGAAGTATTTAACGTGTTATTGCACTAGTGGGTATTCAGCGAAGAATTTCACTCAACTTGACTCGCGCACGCGCGCCCTCATACTTTCCCGCCAAAGGTTGCGGCTCACGAGTCGGTTGACAAAGCACTGAGATGGCTTTCGCGCGCTCGAAACTTTCCTGGTTAGCAAAAATGAATCCAAATTTATATATGCAATCATGAATTACGAGATTCATCCCTACCATGCGATTCAAGGAAAGTCACTGCTTGACTCGGGTATTCATCGCTTCGCGATCGCGTGCGATATTATTTTTCTCGTGAGATTTAAGGTGGAATACCCTTATCAGGGCAATGAATTTTCCTGTACAATGCTATTCTATTCCTAGATAAAATAAGAATAAGTTTTCTCTTGACAAATGGTTTTCTTTTCAAGAACATTTAGCTTTTCAAATATGTCGCAAATTTACATAACTACTTTTTAGGTAATTCCTAGAACCTGTAATATTAGCCAATCTACATTTACATTATCTGTATTATTTATCAACAACAAGAAAAATGCTAAGAAAACATGTCTAAAGAACAAGTGAGTGATTTACTAAAAGGTCACCTTGCGTTATATTTGCTGTGTTTGTCGCGAGGTGTTTTTTTTACCTAGGTAAAATTTCGATGTGTCCGGTGTTTATATGCAAAGTTTTAACTTAATTTAAAAACTGTCAACCGCAATAACATATTTTTGTGACATTTACCAGAAACAACAGAGTAAGTTGTGTTTTTATATATACATTGCCAGTTTATTCTCCTGCCGCTTTTGGGAACAACTTTTTGCTTTAGCTTTTATACTGATAATAATAATATCATTCCAAAGACGATCCAAGAAGGTGTGTTTATTGAGTCAACAAATTCAGCAGAGGAGGACGGTTGCATTTAAAGTTTCTTTATCTACATGTAGATGATGTGGAGTCACAATCTACCTTTGTTTCTAAATAACATTTATGAAACACATGAGCTTTCTGTTCAACACAATTCAAAATATAATACTGAGAAAAAATAAAGAAACAATTTAGATCATCAACGCAGTTTGATTGACTGTGACCTTCCATTATTTTGCTAACACTTCTCAGATATAACTAATTCCGGAGAGAAAATTCGCAGACGAGTCCTAGAGCTGAAAATCAAACCCTTTACTTTATGCATAGTTAATTGAGTGGAATGGTAGGGAAGGCCCTGAAGCGAAACTGGGTTGGATGTTAAAATGGACTGTCACGTGATAATCGTTTTATACTCATCTTATATGCAAGTTCTTTTATACAATTAGATCTTACTGGCTGAATTTTGGTATTATTTTATGAACCATGACAGTGCACTTAGAAAAGGATTCCTTTGAAAACATGAACAAAAAGATTGCACAAAAATAAGGTGATAGGTTTCCAAACCAGTCCACTCAAGAAACTATGGTTTAAGTACAATACAAAACAAATTTGTGTTTGCCGCATGAAAGCAAATCTGACATCTTTGTCAAGTACTGACTGAACTAGCTGCGGTTACTTGCAAGACAACTTGAACCATATTTTCGAAGTTGTCTAACTTGCGTACCGTAATTCCGCTCTTTCGGCCAAATAAATTGCTTGTTTTCTCGTAAAAAAACATTTGACATTTTTATCTGGAGTGTGTTTTCACAGTTTATCCGGAATTTCAGCTTTCTAACTTGTTCTCCACAGCCATTGTTTCTATTTGAAATCGTTTATATATATCTTTGTATCATCATTTTAGCGGTGTGCAGTGGATTTCCACAATACATTCGAGGCTTCACCGGGGTCATCACTAGTCCAAACTACCCCAACCAGTACGGGAATAATCAACGTTGTACCTGGAGAATCATCGCACCAAGTGGTTATCGCGTTCGCCTTACTTTCACGTTTTTTGACTTGGAACCAAGCTCCAGCTGCAGTTCCGACTCAGTCGAGGTTCATGATGGTCTTAGTGACTTTTCTCGTCAACTGGGAAAATTTTGTGGCACTAGAATTCCACCAGTTCGATTTTCTAGTACAGTTTCCATGCAAGTCAAGTTTACATCGGACTCGTCTGTTCAGAGGCTGGGATTCCGTGCTGTTTTCATGGCTATTAATAACATCAATGGTAGGTTTCTCAGTTTTAATAATAAAGTTTTATTATTATAGCGCTCATTCTAAATTGACCACCATAATCAAGTGAAAAATAATATTAATTTAGAAATCATATTCATAGGCCTATGTTACAAGTGATAATAAAATATTTGAAATAATTATAAAGAAATATATCTTAAAATTTATTACATATTAACAAAAACGCAGTCAAAAATGCCTATGGGATTAAAAATACGCATCCTCAGTAGTAGCACCATCAGGATATATCAGTTGGGGATCTGGCGGTGTCTGCCGTTCATGTATTGATTAGTTAGCCATCAGAGGAAATGTTCGGAAGTGCGCAATGTCATGGACAACAGTCGACGATTGCCTTCTTGCCTACTACAGGGTCACTAAGCTCGCAGTAAAGTTAAGGAAATACTGTAAGCTCAAACTTGTACTCGGGTACTGGATAAAGAACTGCATTACAAGGATCAAGTTTAGATGTCACAAGCGAGTCACCAAAGGTCTTGGCTGTGTCGAACTTCCTTATGCGCGAAATTGCTCTGATCCAACAAAAACAGATTTAAACAATAGCGATAGGTTTTAGTAATCCAACGTGTTGGATCATCTTTTCTTGAATAGTTTCATCTTTTCTTGTCTTTTATTATCTAACATTGTCTCTTTTCTTTTTGTCTTGTTTGTGTCTTGTTCGGATGTGCGCTAGGTCATGGACAACAGTCGACGATTTTAACCCGTTCGTCTTTGTTGTCTTGTCTGGTGGCTATGACACCAGTATATGCGTTAGCAAGTCGGACTACATTCGAAACGTATTGGGCTATTCAGTTGAGCATTACATTAAATTAAAGGAAATAATGCCTTTCAACTTCGTTTATAGCTATGGGAGCAACGGGTAATTTATTGTAAAATTTATGCTCGCATAAGTAGTATACAGTTATTATTTGGTGTCATCTCTTCTTCGGATAACAATTGTAATTAAGATGGCATCGAAATAGGTAATGCATAAATTGTATTTAAAAAATGGGCACATCCTAATACATTAAGATATATCTAAAATATAAAACAGAAAATAAATGCGACGATTTCTATCATTCCTTTCATGTACCATTGAAGAACGTTGAAAATAGTGATAATATATCTGACATTCGTTGTTTCATATAAATTGTATTCAAGTTCGAATTAGACGACACTAAAATCTTTATTAATTTTTATTCGCATAATTTATTTCATGATTACTTTATGGAAAACGCTGTTGTTAAATTTCATTTGTCAGTTACCGCTGTCCGTTTGGTACGTGGACGGAACTCCACTGCAGGTCTAGTGGAGGTTCGAGTTAATGGAACCTGGGGAACCGTGTGTCATTACTCATTTGACATACGGGATGCCCACGTGCTTTGTCGTATGATGGGATATCCTGGGGCGTGGTCCTTCGCCTGCTGTGGGAGATACGGACGCGGGAGTGGGAGAGTTTGGATGAGCTACCTACAGTGTGTAGGCAATGAGACAACAGTGAACGAGTGTAGGCATGGGGGATATAACGCTTGTGGACATCATAAAGATGTCGGAATTGTCTGTCGCCTTCCACCACAGAATGGAGGTAAGTAATGTAAATAGTGATATACACTCTTACAATAAATAGGGCCGCGATTAGGAGGAATGATTCCTACAAGCATTTAAAGCTGAAAATATTTCAATTAAGAATCTTAGGAAGTTTTTGGAGGCCGTAATATATAGGAAACATAGAAAGGGATCATGTTTATAGTCTCACTGAGGACGACCACAAGAACCAAACCAATGTCAAGGCAATAAGTAACACTTACAACGATAATGATAATGCTTTTGACTTCAAAAGCCTTAGCAAAGAAGAAGTGCAGAATGTGCTAGAAAACATCAACTCCAAGAAATCATGTAGCTGGCACACGTCGGCACCTCCAAAACGTTTTTAAAAAGAGGTAGCTAAGGGAATTGCACCACCTTTAACCAGGCCGAGTTAAACCAGTGGCCTTCGAAGTGGAAGAAAAGGAGAGTGGACCCCTGTTTTTGAGAAAGGAGATAGACAAGATAAACTGATCTGCTGCCCGATCACATCACTTATCTATGTGGACAAGTTTTTCGCACACCTACTCAGTAAACTGAGTAAAGTAAAGTGACTGGACACTACAAATCAACTCTCTGTCACAAGATGACAGCATACAGGAGCAAGCCTAGCTGCGAGACAACTTTGTTGACGTTAGTTCAAGACTGGAAGCTAGCAATGGACAGAAACAAACCTATAACTATATTATCTACTGACATAAGTAAGGCGTTTGACTCTCTAAGTCATTCACTAACGCATAAAGAAGCCGAGTGTCTACGGATTCGCGAGCGGTTCACTGGAACTAATTAGATGTTTTGACAAAAGGTCTAATCGAGTGAAAATAAACGGTCACACTAGTGATTGGAGAATAATGGAGCGTGGCTGCCCTCAGGGATTCGGGCCACTTCTTTGGAACACGTTCCAAAACGACATGGCATTCCATATTGATAAGTCGAATCTCACAATATACGCTGACGACCATAAAATCTACGTGACAGGAAAGAATCACGAAGCAGTAGAGTCCAAACTGAAGATCCAAGGCCAATCAGTGCTCACATGGTATAAAAACAACTTCCTTATAGCGAATAAGACCATTAATTCCAGGAACCTGGATGCAGATAACAAGAGTAACGTTCTGACTTTCGATGACCTCGAGATCAACAAAACCGAACACATAAAGTTACTAGGACTGTACATTGACGAGAGTCTAGCCAAAAAATAGGAGCTCTTGTGCGTCTGCGCAATCTCATACCGTGTCAAGCTAAACTTACACTCTACAGGACGGCTATTATGCCACACTTAATGTATTGTCATCTAGTGTGGAACTCTTGCAGATCTTCAGAGAGGAGAAAATCTAGAACACGCAGGTCCAAGAACGTGCACTATACCGGTGCAGTTTTTAAATCAACAGCAGAGACATATAAGGAACTTCTCGAGCGTGCTAAGCTACCTACGCTATACAACAGGGGCTTACAGGACATAGCTACCTTAATATATAAAATTTAAAACAACCTAGAACCCAGATACGTATCTGAGATATTCACAAGTAAGGTCACTTGCCATCACCTAAGAAATAGTGACTTTGAAATGCCACGGTTTAACACTATATTCTATGGAGAACATTCTATAAGATACCAAGAGCCACTTGTATTGTCAAACCTCAATAAAAAAAATCCGAGAATTGCCAACTCTTCACTCCTTCAAGGCCCACATACGCAAATCAACTCGATAATAAACTATGCAGTGAAATGTCAGCTAATAGCAATTTCAAAATGTGTAATTACATTCAGTTGTAAATCATTCATGACGAGTGTGTTTTCACGGTTTATCCAGCTTTCTAACTTGTTCTCCACAGGCATTGTTTCTATTTGAAATGACGATCGTTTAGATATTTCTTTGTATCATCATTTTAGCGGTGTGCAGTGGATTTCCACAATACATTCGAGGCTTCACCGGGGTCATCACTAGTC